>PVIU01014563.1:0-51473 GCA_004026605.1 Ondatra zibethicus | reverse complement strand
AGGGTCCAGATGAATCCGCGGAAGCTGGTTGGGCGAGGATCCCGGTCCCAAAAGCAGGCCTACTGAGGGTTGCCAGCTCCTCTCTGCTCGGCTCCGTGGGACAAAGGAGGCCCCCTAGCAGGGGACTCGCCCTTCCCCCAAGGCCTCAGCCCGGGTGGGCCGAGCTCAGGTGCAGCCGGGACAGGGTCCAGATGAATCAAGTCCTTTTTTTTAAAAAAAGGAAAACTTAATTTTTCTATATTGCTTAAAACGAAAAATTCTGCTTATTTTCATTATTGGCAGCAAATGTCATCTCATGACCAAAACCCTTATTTTCAGTTTTGTGTTTTGAAGAATGGTGTATTTACTTCTGCAATTGTTAAAATATAGAGATCTTTAAGTAAAGTTTTCAAGAGGCAATGATCATTGAATCCAATTCCTAGTATTCTTGATGTGGAAATTTGAATGGGAATGGCCCTTTTAATTTCATGTGTTTGATATCTTTGTCCCTATTGGTGAACCTGTTTTGGAATGATTGGGCAGTATGGTCTTGTTGGAGGAGGTGTGTCATTAGGGATGGACTTTGAGGTTTCAAAAAATTGGGGCCATTCCCAGCATGCCATCTCCCTGTTTCCTGCTCATGGATAAAGATGAGAAACTTTCATGATCTTGGCATCCCTTTGCTCTTCCATTGTGGATGTTAAACCACTGACACTATAATCCAATTGTATACTTTCTTTTATAAATGGCTTTGGTCATGGTGTTTTAGTAAAGAAACAGGAAAGTAACTACATCAGAAGTTGATTCCAAGAAGTGGGTGGTTGCTGTGACAAACCTAATAATGTGACTTTTGGGAGGAACATGGACAACTTTGGGACTTGGTCTAGGAAAGTGGTTGAATGCTGTAGTTTAATGGGCTGTTCTTGTAGGAACCTGGAAGACAGTGGTGCTGAGAACTATCTTGACTGTACACTCACAGTATGAGAGGTTCCAGAGAAGAACAGTAACAATTGGACTAGGAACATTCTTGTGATATTTTGGCAACGAATGTACCTGTTTTTTTGTCATTTTCCTAAGACTTTGCCCGAGGCTAAGTTGAAAAGCAGTGAACTAATGTCCATGGCAGAAAAGAATTTAAGACAGTGTAATATTGACTCTGTTGCCTGGTTACCAGTAATCACTGATAGACAGGTATACAATGAAAAAGCAGGCAGGGCAAAAAGAAATTAAAAAGGTACAGCTAAAAGAGTAAAAGAACACCAGGAGTTTTACTGTTAGAGCCAAGGTTTATGCCAAAAGGGATAAAGAGGTTAAGGAAAGCCCAATCTGCTGAAATAAAGGGAGAGATTCATTCAAGGCAAGATGCCACCTAGCTAACCTTCAAAACTGTGAAAGGAAAATGGCTATGAAATTTTCTGCTCCTAAAGCTGCTATAAACGTATTTAAAGAAAACCAGGCTCCATTGCAAGGAGGCTAACAAATCTGGTTCTAGATTTTGAGTCACTAAAGATGCATGAGCAAAGGGCTTGTGGGATCTTCCTCTGCAGTGAAGGAGAGCTGCTGAGGCCAGGGAATGTGTCTGGCTAGTCTAGTCTGCATGAGTGCTCTAAAGGGCAAGAAGCCCTGAAGGGCTATTGTATGAAACCATTGAAGTGAAGTCTAGATTGCACCAGATAACCCAAAATATTAGAGGTGCCAGGGCCATAATATATTTGCCAAGGAAAGCAGCATATAAAGCATGGAACCAGCCTAAGAGAACGGAGTGCATTATGGGCAGGAACGCTTAAGGAAGAGCCATCTAAGCTCTTTAATATTGGAAATGTAGGTATAAATTTGTTGTTGGAGAACAGCCCAAAAGGTGAGAACACCCAAAGAGGAGGTGTGGACTCAGTGAGAGAAAGGAGGAGACTAACATGATCTGAGGGTGAATCAGGGTGGCTGTCACTCTTTTTGAAAAATAAATGTTGCACATTTATATTATATAATTACACAAATGATTAAATAGAAGCTGTAATTAAAAGTCTCCCAAGCAAGAAAAAAAGCCAAGCAAGCAAGAGAGAAAGCCCAGGGCCAGATGGATTCAGACTTCCAACAGATTACCACAAATACTCCTCATATTCTGCAAAATTGAAACTGAAGGAGCATTTTCTGATTCTTTTTATGAGGTTCAAAATTTACATTGGTATATAATCCATGAAGAAGAAAAAATTACAGACTAATTCACTTTATGAACAAACTGCAAAAATTCTTAACAAAATACTTGCAAATTGAATTCAAGAACACATCAAAATGATCATTCACTTTAATCAAGTTGATTTTATTTCAGAGATTCATAGATGATTCAATATATGAAAATCCGTAAATGTAATACATTACATAAACCAAATGAAAGACAAAATCCACATGATAATCTCATTAGATTTCAAAAAAGCTGTTAAAAACTAATGCTTGTTTTTAACAACATGCTGAAAGTCCTACAGAGACTAGAGATACAAGGGACATACCGCAACATAATAATGGTAATATACAGCAACCCACAGTCAACATCTAATAGAGAGAAACTCAGGATAAGACAAGGATGCCTATTGTTTTCATACCCATTCAATGTAGTCTTTGAAATCTTAATAGAACCATAAGACAACTGAAGGACACCAAGGAATACAAACAGTAAAGGATGTAGTCAAAGTATCTTCAGTTTTAGACGATAGTGTTTATACATAAGAGACCCTGGAGACTTTACCAGGTAACTTCTACAGTTGATAAAGACTTTCAGTACAGTAACAGGATACTACATTAACACACAAATCTAATAGCGTTCCTGTGTACAAATGATTAAACACACTGAGAAAGCAATCAAGGACGTAGTACTTTCCACAACAACCTCACAAATAGCTCAGAACATCTCTAACCAAGCAAATTAATGACTTGTGTGATAAAAATTTAAGATATTGAAGAAGAAATAGGAGATACCAGATGATATAAAAATTCCCATACTTGTGAATCAGTAGAATTAATATAGAGAAAGTGACCATTCTACAAAAGCAAATTCAATACAATCCCCATCAAAATTTCAACACATTTTTTCACAGAAATCAAATGGACAATTTTTATCCTTTTGGATGGATATGGAAACACAAAATCCAAAATAGCTAAAGCAATCCTGAATAATAAAACCACTGCTAAAAGTATCACCCATCCTGATTTCAAGTTGTATTACAGAGATATAGTAATAAACCCGGAATAGTATTGGCATAAAGACCGACGTGTTGATTAATGGAATGAAATTGAAGATGCAGAAAAAAAAATCTGTATACCTATGGACAGCTTTTTTTTGACAAAGAAACAAAAAAATATAAACTAGAAAATAGCTTCTTCCACAAATGCTATGTATAACCTATACCCAAAGACACTTGCTCATCCATGTTCATTGCTATTGTATTAGTAATCGCTAGAAATTGGAAACAGCCTAGATGTCCATCAGCTGGTCCATTTACACATGAAAAGGCAGTCCATTTACACAATAGAAGATTATTCATCTGTTTTAAAAATAAGAAATTCAGAGATTCATTCTTTGGGATAGAAGAAAAATCACCCTGAGTGAGTTGACTGGATCCAAATAGGCAAATATTACATGTTTTCTCTTCTATGTGGATGTTAGTTTTTAAACCTTCAGTATGTGTACTACATCTGAATAACTGCAGAGGTTAGGTATAGAATAAGATATTGAGGGAAAGAATGATCTCCCAAGAAAGAAGAAATAGAATATATAGTTATGGAGAGGTTAGAACTGGAGGACTGAATGGGGAGGGGAATGGAAAAGAGGGGTAGGGGAGGTAGTATGAGGAAAGATAACTAACATTAAGGACCGTTTGGGTATCATGTGGCAACCTACCAATGTAGAATCTTCCTAAACCATATACATAATTAAAGCAACCTAAATGGAGTTACCAAGTAATGTGGAGATAATGCCTCAACTAATTTTGCCATTATTTACTAGGCATAGCTTACATCTACTTGAATCACTGGACAAAGGGGCTCTATGGACATCCTCAAACATCCTAGGCTGTTGCCAATGGTTTGATTTCTCTCCACAAACTAATGATAAGGCCCTATTGCTTAATACAACACTTATATATCTCACTTAACTTGGTGAAGTCAAGGTGTTCACAATGAGAGCTCTCACCTCTACTTACTAGTGTTCATGATACTGAAGGTACTATGCAGGATACAAGAGGAGAAAGGTAGCCATCAAGCCCTCTACAAATCCTTGTATCTACAAAGATGACCCGCCTGAATGATATGTTCTTTCAATAGTGGCACAAATATTGCATGAGTAACCAACTATCTTCTGATTGGATTTAAGTCCTGCTCCACAAGATGGAATGCAAGTCTGACACTAATTGGGTAGTCTAGAACTTGAAACTGGATATTCCATAGGCTTAGGGAAAGGCAAATACTATGTTTCTGCATAAAGACTCCTATTGGCTTTACCTATAGGTCATATTTCTTCTTTTAGTAGATGGGAACTAACAGAGACTCACACTGGGCAACATACAGAGAATGAGAGTTTTTGGAACAGTCTGTTTTGTAGGGGATCTCTTCATCAAACTTCTCCCTTTAGGGCTCAGGAACTGTGCAGAAGAAGAGGAGGAAACATTGTAAGAGGCAGACACCAGTGAAGCAGTGTCTTCCAGCTACAACAGGACTGATGTACATATGAACTCACATAGACTGTGGCAGTGTGCACAGAGACCTCACAGGTTCAAGTCAGACAGAGTTCCAATGCTGACAGGGTGAAGTAGACACGATCTCCCATTCCTAATCCCAAAGCTTTCTGCTATTGACACTTGCAAAAAAATGAGTTTCCTCTAATGGAGTCTCACTGAGTACATTTACCATACTTAAGGGTAGGTTCTATGTTCACTGTTGACAACCAACATAAAATAAACTCGATATGTATGTTCTTAGACTTTTATAGACTTGTTTTATGTTGCTTTCTTTTGACATTTGTGCCTTATTGTTCGTTTGGTTCCCAATATTGTGAGTTTGTGGGGTTTTTTTGGGGGGCATTGGTGTGTGTTTCTTTTTTTATTTAGTGTTTAAAATTTTTTTTTTGCCTGTTTGCTTTTTAAATAGAGGAAGAAAAAAGAAAGACTGTAGATGTAGGGACTTGGTGATATCATGAGGACCTGGGAGAAGCTGGGGGAGAAGAAAGTATGATCAGAATATATTATGCAAAAATTATCAGTAAAAGGGGAGGATAAGCACAGTTGGAACTGTTGGGACATAGGCAGAAAGAAACCAGCTGGAGGAATGTGGAGGGGTAATGCTGGAGTCAACGGGACACAGGGAATAAATGAGAACAAGGTGCAATGATACACATTATGAAGAACTCTAATGAAGCCCATTTAAAAGTTACAAAAACAATTCTATTTGAAATGAATGTCTTATAGACAAAATGCAATTGGAACACAATCTTTAATTTAACAACATTGACAAAACATTTATTTTGTTTACAAAGGGATGTACCTCATGTATGAAGTAATGTTCTGAAAGGTGGTTTATAAGTCCAGTTTATACAGCATTTCAACAAAGAGAGTTAAATTGCTTGGAAACATGTCAAAACAATGGAAAAGGATTTTGAATGCTAAAGTTGGTGCACTGTGTGTTAGCAAACAGGAGCGAAACGATGGTAGACAAGGGTAAAACTTATCATTAATAAAGCGTTTAGTGTCTGCTGCAGGTGCCTTTAAGTCTTTGGTGATTGTCTTAATTAGGGTTTCTATTGCTGTGATGAAACACCATGACCAAAAGGCAGGTTGGGGAGGAAAAGGTTTATAGGCTTAGAGTTTAGCATTACTGTGTATCACTGAAAGAAGCCAGGATAGAAGCTCAGACATGGCACAATCCTGGAGGTAGGAGCTGAGGCAGAGTCCAGGAGGAGTGCTGCTTACTGACTTGCTTCTTCTGTCTTGCTCAGCCTGCCTTCTTATAGAACCTAGCATCACCCCAGGGATGGCACTACCTGCCATAGCTGGGACCTCCCGTGCTGATCACTAATTGAGAAAATGCCTCCCAACTGGATCTCATGGAGGCATTTTCTCAACAGAGGCTCCTTTCTCCCTGATGACTCTAGCATGTGTCAAGTTGATACACAAAACCAGCCAGTACAATGACTAATCATGTATTAGAAAATATTTGTAATTTGTCTATTTTATTTAAATTGATGCATGTATTTATTTATGAATGAATAATTTAAATAATTCTGTAAAAAAGACTATAGAGATGTTTGAAGTTGAACTGAATACATTTTGCCTTATGATATACCCAGGAGCCTATGGATGCCAGATAGTGGTATGTGCTGGTTTGCACACAAATAGTCCTCATAGATTCCTGTGTTTGAATACTTGATTCTCAATGTGGTGGAACTGTTGAGAAGGATTAGGAGTTCTGGCCTTGTTAGAAGAGGTGTGTCACTGGGGATATGCTTTGAGGTTTCCAAATAATGCTGCCACTTCCAGTGGACCTCTCTCTGGTTCCTGCATGTGGCTCAAGATATCAGCTCCTAGCTGTTCCTCCATCATTGCTTTGCTCTGCCATCATGGACTCTTTCCCTCTAAAACCATAAGCCAATTAAACACTTTCTTTTGTAGGTGATCTTGGTCATGGTGTTTTATCACAGCAATAGAAAAGTACCTAATACACTTGATAGATTTTCTTTCTTGCAGTTTTATAATATGAGAGAATATTATTGAAAAATTCATGGAAGGTGAATAATTACCTAAAGCAATTTTTACTGTGTTATTAGGGATGAGTAATTGTTAGTAATGCCATAACCTTTACCTTAAAGTCATAAAGATTCTCAAAGCAGGATGGAAAATTAAGTTTGCTTTGTGAAAAGTAGTGGCTAGTTCAAAATTACTATTTTTGTATAAGATAATGTTCTTCTTTTTGCCTTTTAGCCCTTTCAGAGAAGAATATAAAGTTGATACTTAAATAGTTACATAACATTTTTTATTTTGTTGAATAAGTTTATAAAAGTTTATCATAAATCCATTTTCCATCTAATTTAGTTATTAGCTAATAGCTAATATTATATTAATTATGAAGTTATTGTGCTGTGACACTTGTTAAATGATTTGAAAAGGTTATGTAATATTGTAATGAAAAATACAACAATCAGAGTGAAATATTTTTTCATTTCCCTCTAACATAAATACATACTCATTGAAAAAGCTCTCTTGCCTGAGAGCCCATGGAGAAAGGAGAACTTCCCTGTTGCAGGGGGGAGGTGGTGGGATTGAACTAGGACTTTGTGCATGGTTAATTTATATCCACCTCTGAGTTTCTCCACTTCCCAAGACACAACTGCTCCAAGACACATTCTTTATTCAGAAACTTATTCTAAGTAATAAAAAAAAACCTTGCATAGTTTGTTGTTTTGGCTAAATAAGATTCCAGATAGTGGGCTATTACCATTTTATTCAAAACTCTGTAGTTTGTAAGTTTGAACTATGACCTAAGTATCAGGCTTGGACAAAATCCACCTTATTATTTGATACTTTTTTTTTGCTATTACAGATTGAATTGCAAAATACAAATTCTGGAGAAAAGTTTTATATTCCTGTTCAACGATGGCTGGCACAAGAGCAAGAGGATGGAGAAATCTGCCGAGAATTCCCAATTTTAAGTAAAGGACAACCTGTCCTTCCAGGTAAGGAAGAGTGAACTTTAGGTACTTCAGATAAAACCAACTTGCTCAAATGTGGAAAAATAAGGAACTCAATAAATTCATGTTGAATAAGTAATTGAATGAGTGATTAAGATGGTTACTGTTTAAATCAATTATTGTTGCTCTTAGGAAAAATGCATGCAAATGTTTTCAAATTGTTTTATACATCAGTGTTCAGTAATATGTTCTTATTGTAGTTAGTCCTATTGGAAGGTTGACTGAAATGCCACTTAATGAAAATAAGATTAATTAATAGAAGATAATAGTCAACATCTTCTAGAGCAGTGATTCTCAACCTTTTTAATATTGTGACCCTTTAACACAGTTTCTCATATTGCGGTGACCCCTGACTATAAAATTATTTTGTTATTACTTCATAACTGTAATTTTGCTACTCTTATGAATTGTAATGTAAATATTTTTGGAGATGGAGGCTTTCTAAGGGGGTTGTGACCCACAGGTTAAAACTGCTTCTCTACAGGAATAGAACTAAGTGAATAGAATAGTGGGTTTGTTCTGTCTCACACAGCCTATACACAGTAATATAACTAGTACAGTCTTGGTGTTCAGTAATGGCTGCCTTCACACTGGAGAGACCAAGAACAGGTAACCCTCTCAATCTACCATGTTGGATGCTTCAGCTTCAGGTAGTGCTGGAGGGTTTCTAAACAGGCACTGGTGTTCAGTCTGTGTTGGAGGCCTGCAGAAACTATATTCTATTATTAAAGAAACAATGTAGCAGCAGAAGCAGCAATAAGAGTATAGCGTAGTTGAACTCATCAACAGGGTAGGTAGTTGAACTTGCTAGGGAAGTGCTATGGCAAACAGGAGAAAAACAAAGTTTTTCTGTTGGTCTCCTTTATGTGCTGCTGGAAGAGGCTCTTCCCATTTTAAGTAACATTGATCAAAAAATCCATTAAACTATAAAGCAAAGGAGATTATAAGCTGAGTAAAAATGGAGCCTACAAAATGATAGAGAATTATTACCAGCCATACATTTGAGAGAGAATTGATATTCAGACTATAAAAGAAAACTTAAAAAATTAAGGAAACAAGCAACCTAACTAAAAAAGTTATGAATCTGAATAAAGAGTATTCATAAGAACAAATAAAGATGGCTAATAAACATCTTTAAAGTGTTTAATGTCTTTAGTAAACAAGGACATGCAAATTAAAATACTCTGTAATCTTACCACAGTCAGAATTCCTAAAACCTATAAAACAACTGACAACAAAGGCTGACGAGGATACAATGTAGGCAGAGGCTTCTTGCTTGTTTCCCGGCTGCCCAGGCCCCACATAATCACACAGTGTAGCGTCTGTGCTACTATGTGTACTACAGTACTATCCCTGTAGTGCAGTGTCTGCACTATGAGATGGTTCCAGTTCGCAATTCGGGCAAGGGCCTGGAGATTTAAACACACAAAGACACACAGAGACATGGGTCTTCCTTGAAACAAGAATGCCCACATTATTGTGCTCAGGAGCATCTTATATAGTTCTTTGGTCACACCGCAGCTCTCGGGATCTTTCAGCTGCAAGCCACCAGAAACCACTCCCCTGCCATCAGGATCTCCTGCTCAGGGCAGCTGCAGGCTGCTCAGAGCAGAGGAAAACAAGTTGTTTACAGGAAATTCAGGGTCTGGTGGCCTGCAGTCCCCAACAACACAGAAACTATATTAATTACAATACTGTTTGGCTAATGACTCTAGCATATTCCTAGCTAGCTCTTACACCTTGAATTAGTCCATTTCTATTATTTTACATTTTACCATGTGGTTTACTGGTAAGGTTCCCAGGCATCTTCCTCCTTTGGAGGCTACATGGCGTCTCCTTGACTCCGCCTTCTTTTCTCCTCTATCTCTGCTTGTAATTCCCACCTTGCTCTATTCTGCCCTGCCAGAGACCCAAAGCAGCTTCTTTATTAACCATTGGTAACAAAGCACATTCACAGCATACAGAGAGGAATCCCACATCAATACAGGGAAAGGACGATTATACCCTAGTATAGCTGCTATGGGAATACATATAGCGAAACTCAAAAGCTAAAAATAGACCTACCATCTGACCCAGACATAATACTCCTTCACATTTATCAAAAGACTCAATATCCTACTACAGAACTCTTGCTTAGACATATTCTTTGAGGTTCTATTCACACTAGCCAGGAAAGGGACCCTGCCTTGACATCCTTTAACTGATGAATGGATAATAAAAAAGTGCATATGCACAATGGAATCTATTTAGCTATATAGAAAAATTAAGTCATGAATTTTCAGGTATATGGATTGAATTAGGAAAAAAATTATACTGAGTGAAGAAACTGAGACTCAGAAATACAAAAGCTTCATGTATCATTTGTGGATCCTAATTATGAATATTTAGATTGAGCATGTAACCTTCATGTATCATTTGTGGATCCTAAGTATAAATATTTAGATTGAGCATGTGACCTGAAGTAACTACAGAAGCCAGATAGTAGAAAGAACTTATGGGAAAGGGATGGAGGACATGTGGTGAGGGGCTTAGTAGGACATGGGTACTATAAAGGGAAAGGGGGGAAAACAGGAGGAGGAGACATAAATAGAGAGGAGAGTTGGAAGATAATATAGAGCAAAAAGGAGGATGGAGAGATAAATAACTTTAAAAGTGTTTGTAAAAACTATAGGGGAACATTATTTTATAAACTTAAAATAATGCTACCTCACAAGAGCCATAGACTAACTAAAACTCTGGTGCCAGAGCTGGAGACATCCTTTTGAATCCTTGGCCAAGAGAGGCCAAGAAAACCCCAAACAATTCAAGCTGGCATTGTTGCCACAATTACAAGAACTTGAAGGGAAGACCCTGTTGCTGTGTCTTACTACATACTTCAGACATGGGGCATGGAGGATCTGAACTCAAGACAACTTATGCCTACATATTAACATATTTTTATCTGTATTCTCATCTAGTAGTTTCAAAGTTTACAGTTTTACCTTAATTAAGGCCTTTGGTTCATTTGGATTAGAAAGATGAGGATCTAGTTTAGCCTTTCTGCATGTGTATATATAGTTTTCTCAGCAGCAGCTGATGGCTGTAGCTCCATGAATTTATTCTTTGTTTCCACTCTTCTGTTCTGTTCTGTTCCATTCTATAGGTCTAAACACTGATTTTTTTATGCCACTACCATGCAGCTTTTGTTATTCTGATTTTAGACTTTTTTGAGACAGAACCATGTTTCTTGCAACACAATTAATAATCAGTTACTATTATATGTCCAATATCTCTCTTTTTGTGGTTAATCTGGCTATTTGAGGTCTTTTGTATTTATTTGTATTTCTCTGCCTTCCTTCCCCCTCCCCTCTGTGTGTGTGTGTCTCTCTCTCTCTTTCTTTTATTTTGTTTTTTAGAGACATGATGTGGGATGTCCTTAAGTATATGTGTTGTTTTCCTTTGTTGATGAATAAAGCTGTTTCAGTCAATGGCTTAGCAGAGTAAAGCCAGGTGGAAAATCTGAACAGACATAGATAGATAGATAGATAGATAGATAGATAGATAGATAGATAGATAGATAGATAGAGAAGGCAGAGTAGAGAGGAGATGCCATGTAGCCACCAAAGGAGAAACATGCCAGAACATTACCAGTCAGCCACAGCCTCATGGTGATACATAAATTAATAGAAATGGGTTAATTTAAGATGCAAAAGCTAGCTAGGAATATGCCTGAGCCATTAGCCAAGAGTGTTGTAATTAATATAGTTTCTGTGTGATTACTCGGGTCTGGGTGGCTGGGAATGAAAGCACAGTCTCCATTTACAAAGACAGGGTTTCTCTGTGTAGTCCTGGCTGTCCTGGAACTCATTCTGTAGACCAGGCTGGCCTGAAACTCAGAGATCCACCTGCCTCTGTCTCCAGAGTGCGGAGATCAAAGGCATGTGTCACCACCTACTGACTTGAGGTCTTTTGTATTTCTATAAAATTATAATTTAAAAAAATTGAATAATGTTCCTGTGAGTCTTTTTCCTGGGAAGATGTACACAAACTAATCACTCCAGTTATGGCACCAATGACAAATAAAAGAAACAATTCTACCCAAATATATCTTGGTGAATAATGAGCTTATTGATGCTACCTCTCAGAACATGGATGACTCAAAAACAGCTGCATCCCTAAGGACAATAAAGCACGGGTGATGACTCATGAAAACTCCATTACTGCAGTTTCCCCCACAGCTTGTACACAGGGTCATAGAAGAGTCTCTTCTTCTGTAGCAATTACTTACTACTTGTATTTTGTCACATGTCTTATACATTTCCTGAGCTTTTTGAGTCTTGTGAGTCCCACTTCCATCTCCAAATTGATTTGCAAAGAACAACTGCACAATACTCAGCCATTTCCTGTGGTTCTTAAATTATTTTACCTCCTCTGCTGCAATGTTCTATGAACTTTGGAGTGAGTAAAATAGATGTTTGATTTTTCTGAGTGTTGGAGGAGAAGGAGGTGGAAGAAAGTTAACCAAAACTAAATGATTTATAAAGGTAGTTTTGCGGTAGATATTGTTGGCCCAGCTTAGGGCAAGGTCCAATGTAACATGAGCATTCTATGGCATAATAGTTATTTATTCTCGTCATTTATACTGGTTATACATCTCCACATTAATCACTGCTGACTGCTAGAAAGAAAAATTAATCCACAATAGAGGATGCAATAATCTGTAAGCATTAACACAAAAGTGGACCAAACAATTTGATTAGCAAATCACATTACTTAAGGAAACTAACCACTGTGGTCTCCCTATTTACAGGATTTTGTCTTAACTTATAGTATCAGATATAAGTTCCTTCCAGTAGAACAGTCCTTAAATATATTAATACAGAAAGTCATTGATTGTGTTTATCATAAGTGTGCCATTATTGTATCAACAGGCATAGTAATACATTACTAAAAATAATTGTGAGAAATAATTCTACCTAACAGTCTACATGGTGCGCTCTGGCACTTACAGGTGCTAGCCATCAAGTAGAGAGCAGCATATTCAGTCCTAGATTATTTTTTTTCTAAAAGTATTCATTTTTGGGAAGCTTACTAAGTATTAGATTTCCTTCTTTTAATTTATATTTGAGTTTGTCCTTTGATTACACCATTTCTCCCTTCCATTTCCTTCCTCCAAACCATCCCATAAACACTTTTCCACTTTATTTCAAAGTAAAGACCTCTGTTTATTCAATTGTTATTGCATGTATATATGTATTTGTATTTGGTTTGCCATCTCTCTCCTTTTCTTCTCTTTTTTTTCTATCATCAAAATTATGAATTCTCTTCTTCAATAAATTTTCATCATGTAATTCTGTCATTAAATTAACAACAGTGATAATAACTGTATTGTTTGTGGGGTGCCCCTAGCTATTAACTTGTACTCAATGAGATCTTGCTCAATATCTATTCAGTTCATGGGAGTGACTTCTAAAAACCTCACTGAGATCTTTGTTCCAGCTCTTTTTATTTATGTATTTATTATGTATACAATATTCTGTTTGTGTGTATGCCTGCAGGCCAGAAGAGGGCACCAGACCTCATTACAGATGGTTGTGAGCCACCATGTGGTTGCTGGAAATTGAACTCAGGACCTTTGGAAGAGCAGGCAATGCTCTTAACAACTGAGCCATCTCTCCAGCCCCCTGTTCCAGCTCTTTAAATGCTATTTTTACTGTTTTTGAAGATGCTTTTGCAAATCTACGAGTTGCTCAAGTATCAACATATATAAGCTAGTCATTTTGTAGAGGGTGGGCAGGATCTTTGAAAGTTCACTGCCATCTGCTTCAAGAAACTTACTTTGTCTTGGGAATTCAGCAGCTAGAGGAAAAATTAGAAGTAGACAGGTCCAATATAACATGAAAAGATCTCATTTGTATTAGTTATTTCATCAAAAGATTAGTATTGGCACAACAGGATAATGTATAGAATCCTGTCTAGCCCTTTGTAGTACACAGTAATTCTCTGTATGCCATCCAATTTCTTCTTTGTGGAGAACTTCTCTCTATCTCTGGCAGGCTTGGTGGGCCATGTTATCTTGCTTTGCCTGGTTAGGAGCCAACATGGAATAGAGTTATGTTATTTCCCCTTGCACCCACAACTTTAACTGGATTTTTAACTTTCTTTGGCCTGATATACTCCTTGTCATAGTGCCATTCTTTCTTTTTGGATGGAAATATTTCTTCTGTGCTAGCGTGTAATGAAAGTATATTTTATTTTATAAGTGATCATAGTTAATAGTTTGTATGAGTCTAAGAAGAGAATCTATGTTTATACAATTGAGAAATTTGGGAATTTCTTTTTTATGACTTTTAGGTCTTTTACAGATGGACTAAGTGTATTTTGTGCCAGGAGATAAAAACAAGCTTTAAGAGTCAGGACTGGAACTTATTTGAAAGTGATGCATTTTGTTATCAAATCAACAAGGAATGGGCTTATTATGGTTAATCTTGATTATCAACTTGACATCCATGAAAGAGAGAGTTATTTAAGCATGTCTATAAGGGTACTTTCAAAGAGATTTTTCTAAAGTGAGAACACCCATCACAAATGCGACAGTTCCACTCCATTGTTCTGGGTCTCAGACTGCATAGAAAGAAGAAAGCTTGCAGAGGAACTACACCTGCTTGTGTTTCCTGACTTCTAGTTTATACACCTGCTGCCATGACATTTCTGTCCTGATGAATTATACCCTCAAACACATGGTAGTTTGAATAGGAATAACCCCATAGGCTCATAGATTTAAATGCTTAGTCATTAGGGAGTGTCACTATATCATAAGGATTAGGAATAGTGGCCTTGTTGGAGTATATGTGGTGGTGTTGGAGAAAATATGTTCTTTGGTTTTCAAATGCTCAGGCCAAATGTCTCTTTCTGCTTGCAGCCATGCTCTCTACCATGATGATAATAGACTAAAATTCTGAAAATGTAAACAAACCCCAATTAAATGCTTTCTAAGAGTTGCCATGGCCATGGTGTCTCTTCACAGAAATAGAACACTGTCTAAGACAGAATTTCTTTATTCATTAACCAATAAAACAACACAAGACAGACGAACTTTCCATACCAATTATGTATGTGCAATAGTGTGTGTGTGTGTGTGTGTGTGTGTGTAGTTCAGAAGACAGCTTGCAGGAGTCAATTTTCTCCATCTATCATGCAGGACCTGTGGATCAAGCTCAGATCATGAGACTTGGCAGTAGGCATCTTTAATCTGCTAAGCAGTCTTACTGGTCTATAAACCCTCCCCCCACTTACAGCTTTGTTTATCAGATGCCTGTCACAACAGTGATAAAGGAAACAAACATAGCTATTGAGAATTTTCTTCAACAAATATAGGATGAGATATTCTGATTAGATTTTTTCTATCTGTGTATATATCTATTAATAAGTATAAGGTATTGAAGTTAAGTCTTGTTGGTGTATCTTCGCCTTCTTGTTCATTAGTGCTTGTTTTATAAAATTGGGTACACTGTTTCTATATATTAGAGTGGCTGTGTGAGTAGCTGCTTTATTAATGATTTCCTGCTTTAATTCAGTGCCCTTCCTCATCTCTTCAGGCTGATTTCAGTGGGAAACTTCCTTTCTAGATGTGTCACTGCTCCTTCTAGTTTTGAGTCTCCAGTAATTTTTTCCATCTTCTTAAAAAAATCTTTCTTGGGGAACTCTACAAAAATTTTGTATAAGGAAATAAGGAGCACGTGTGTGTGTGTGTGTGTGTGTGTGTGTGTGTGTGTGTGTGTGTGTGTGTGTGTGTATGTATGTAATGTATTATCCTGGTTAGAGCAAGAGAAAGGTGATGGACCCAGGGTAAATGTAGCTTTCGTGTTAGCCTGTGGTTTGATGATGGCATTAGTTCATTCCACCTTTCCTGAAGATTTGGGTTAGTAAGGCAAAAAAGTCATAAGAGTCAAGGTTGATCAGTGTAGAAAATAAAGCATCCTTTAGCTATAGGACAGAGAAATGAGGGACACATGAGAAGAGATGAGGCAGAACCATGCACAAGTTGGGAAAGACAGGGCAAGTAGGGAGGACTGCAGTGATAATGAGGTGGTGTCCTGGACCAGATGTGAGGAGTCGTCTGGTTCAACAACTGGAAAGATAGGGGTATTATGGGAAGAGTGAGTCCATGATGGTGGATTTTAGTTTCTGTCAATGTTTAAGAGAAATAGGGGTTGAGGACAGCAAGGAAAAGGCTGAGTTATAAGTGAATGTGATGGGAAGTGAGTGCAGGGTAGAGATGTCTATGTGACTTGTAAAGGAGAGAGGAAAGGTATGGGTTTTGAGGAAAGGTTGGAGAGGACAAAGAGTATTTAGCTGTGAGAGGAGAGGGTATGGAGAGATCGCAATAGGTTTCCTCCTAATGAAGGGAAGGGTGGGCAGGTAGATATCACCACAAAGGAAGGGGAGAAGTGAAAGTCATTGATTATGCCTGACAGGGGAACTGTTGTGTTGGAGAGTCAACAGCCAACCCATTACAGAGACCTATGAAGGCTCACTTAACAGTAGGAAGGCTACAGTGGGAAGGCAGTACTGACGATGAGGACTGCTATCTGAGACAAATGAGATTGGCTTGCCTGCCACCCAGACCTTGGTCTCCTCCATTTTGATCAGAAGTATGTGGTTGAGGTCAGGGCCGGAGGTCCCAGGGCACCATCAGTCTTTGATTGCCAGGCTCAGAAGATTGACAAAAGTATCCTATTTTGGGAAAGGGGTGGGCTTAATTTATCTTGGCAGGAATGGACTGCAGCCTTCTGGTGTCCTCTGTGTCTGCATTGTGCCCAAGTCCTTGGTGGTGGGTGAGGTGACAGGCAGGCTTTGGCTTTAGTGTCTGTGTTTCTTCATCAGAAGTTGGTGGTACACAATCTTGGAAGGAGGCTATGGGGCTGCAGCCAGGAGCTGGTTTTGATGTTTGTCTCATGCCATTTATTGGTTAGTTTCTGTTCCTCTTGGCTATTAAAGACCTTAAATGCTATTTCTAACATGTCTTCCTGAGGGGTTGGAGGGCCTTTTCTAACATTTTAAACTTTTTAGGGATATCAGGTGTGGCTTGGAAGAGGAAATGAGTTTTGAGGACCAAGATGCCCTCCTGAGAGTTGAGTTATAGATGAATGTCCTGGATTAGGGCTTTGGGCAATCACCCCATGGATTCAGTTGAGTTTTTGTCAGCCTTCTGAGTTACGGTCTGCAGTCTGTCAAAATTAGCCACTTTATGAAAGGCTTTCTGAAACCCTATCAGGGTGTAAATAATTATTCAAGTTGACTGCCCAGGAAGAATCTGGGTTGTCTTCCATGTGAACAGGAATCTGATAGTTCTCATTCAGACCCACAATAGTCTCAGGTTGAAACTGTTCATCTGTGAGATAGGCCTCACCCACCAGAACCTGAGACGCAACCCAATATGTTCCGATTTATCTGGGATAACGGTAGAGGACATAGCTATATAGAGATCATGACAAGTTAGTCACAGGCCTGGGTGAGAAGATGAGACTTTTTGTAAGTGCTGGCTGAGACGGAACCCAGGTAGTTTTCAATCTGAGACAAGCCAGAGAACTTAGATTTTGGTGGTAGAGGGGAACTTGATGAAATCCATAGTGGGTGCGAACCAAGGTGACACAGAGGTCAAATCTAACTGATGTGACTGAAGTACTTAGAAAGTAGGAGGTAATCCCATACTCCGGCAGTTCCTGGTTAAGAAATCACAGGACCAGGAGAAGGTTCTCTGAGCTCTCGGCTAATTGAGTGGTAGGCCAGTGAGAGTTCCCAGAATTCTCAACCAAACTTTCTTGCAACCAGAGGAAAGTCTCTTGTGCCTTTGACCAAGCTGATCTCAAGACAGACAGAAGTTCCCTTGAGCTCCTAGACTTAACCAGGTTATGTCTGAGCTAGGTCCACAGTTCCCATAGTTATAGAAGTGTTAGTCACTTCAGTGGAAAGAACTGCAAAATATTTATCTGCTTTAAAAGTATTTGTTATTATGAAATTGTCTTCTTTTATTGGGTAAGTGTTCTGAAGAAAACCGAGAACAATGTGCATTCATAGATTATGTGAAATGCATTTCAAATTTTTAGATTTAATTGTGGTAACATGTAAACATTAGCTTTACCATTGTAATTATTCTTAAACATAAGTTTAATATAATTAACTTTGTACATGTTGTTGTGAATAAGTTCTCTAGAACTCTGAAAGTGGAACTTCGTACCAATTTGAGAGTAAGTCTTCCATCTCTGACACAAGCCCTTGGAACTACTGTCGCTTTCTATGTTTTTAATTATTTTAGATAACTCCTTATAACATTTAACATTTTGTGATAGGATCCTTCCTTTCTTCCTTCCTTCCTTCCTTCCTTGCTTGCTTCCTTCTTCCTTTCCTTCTTCTTTTATTTTTTGAGACAGGGTTTCTCTGTAAAATAACCTTGGCTGTCCTGGAACTCACTTTGTAGACCATGCTGCCCTTGAACTCACAAAAATCCACCTATTTATGCCTACTGAGTGCCGGGATTAAAGATATTCACCAACATGCCCAGCAGGATTATTTCTTTTAATGTATGGGGAACATAACATTCATAAAATAAGACAGTATTAGCATAAGACCATGTAGTTCTACAAAGAATACAAAACAAAATCTTAAAAAGAGATACTTAAATCTGAGCAAACAGTTTCATTGCCACCTTATAGACAATAGGTAATACACTCAGAAAAATCAGTGTCCACTGTCAGATAAATAGAATTTTGGTATATAACAAAAATAAAGTAGTATGAAATAACAAAAGGAAGTCAACCTTGTTATATTTGATGAACACCCGAGTCTTTCTGTGATTATTATTTAATTTTTTGGAGGAACCTTATAGAGTTTACATAGTAATTCCAGAATATTTTAACAGCAGTACACAAGCATTGAAACTACTGTTTGTCTTTAGTTTTCTTCTCTCATTTTTTGTAGCACTTGTTTCTGTTATGTTCACATTGGCTATCCTAATGGTTGAGTAGTGTTTTATACTGTGTTTTTTTCTT
Organism: Ondatra zibethicus; assembly: GCA_004026605.1. Classification (NCBI taxonomy): domain Eukaryota; kingdom Metazoa; phylum Chordata; class Mammalia; order Rodentia; family Cricetidae; genus Ondatra; species Ondatra zibethicus. Next base: position 32,735 of record PVIU01014563.1, on the reverse strand, counting down.
TGAATTGGTCCTATAGCTATGCTGAGTTTTCATATGCTTTATGATCATTTATTTATTTTATTGGGAGAGTTGTTTGTACTCATTTTTGCAAACTATGAATTTTTTGTCTTATTGTTATTTTTGACGAGTTTCACAGTTCCTTCTATTTTCCGTATATGATCCCCATAATAAATATACGATTTGCAATTATTTCTCACAATTTTATGGTTTATTTATTTATGCTCTTGATATTTTTCTTTCACAGTGTGGAATATTTTATTAATGTCATATGTATGTCTTTGCTTTTGCCTTTGTTGCCCATTATTTTGCTCTCTTGCCTGAAAAATCAATGTGAAATTTGTTATATCATCTCTTTCTCTGTATTTTATTGCAGTTTGTTATCTTGGATCTTGTGTGTAGGTCCTCAGTGCATTTTGAGTTATTTTCTGAGTATCATATAAGGCACTAGCTCATTATTTCTCATGTAGATAGCTAGCTTACCAGCACCTCTCACTAAAGAAGTTGCCATCCCCTCTTGTGTAGTTTTCTCATACTTGTTGAATTTATTTGATGTTGAATTTAAGTGCTGCTGCTGCGCTCTCTATTATTCATCTCTATCATTTTGTAGAATGCTGTGTTACTTTTTCTCTGTAGTATGTTTTAAAATCAAGAAAATGAAATAGTGAGAACATTTTGCTCTTCAAGGTAGTTTAATTATCTAGAGATAATTAAATCTAGATAATAATGTATTTTATTATGCTTTTTATTTCAATAAATTTTATGCTGAATTTTTAAATTGATTACACTACGTCTTTAGATTTCTCTGGGTCATATAGACATTTAAACAATACTAATTCCTTCATTTATAAGCATGGACTATCTTTCTGTTTGTTCTTACATTGCTTAATTTATTTCAGGAATGTTTCATAGTTTCCAGTGACAAATATTTTTTTGTCTTGGTTAAATTTAATTTTAAGTATTTCATTCTCTTTCAGACTTTTTATAAATGCAGTGATTTTAGCTTTGAATCTTTAGATACATGTGTACATAAATTGGAGTATCTCGATGAGTCAGGAAACTAGGAAGGGACCATGGGGTATGAGATTTCAAGGAAAAGGGATAGAAGGCAAGAGGGACTAAGGAAAGAAGGAACAATGGAACAAAGCAATGAAACATTCTGGGATGGCAGATTGGAGGAAGGAAGTATGGGGAAGCGTGACTAACACTAATGATCTTTGACTGTGCCCTTTGAAAATCTACATAAGTATCCTAAAATATTCACACACACACGCACACACACACACACACACACACACACACACAAATACAATGCCTCCCCCGGATACCACTGTTTGTCAAATAAAATCCCAGTGCCAGGTATGTGTTACTTCTTTTTGAGTTGTTGCTCATTAAGATCTCATAAACCACTCCAGATACTATAGGCTATTGTCGTTGCTCTTGGTTACCCTAAAGAACTTGATGATCAAACCCTGTTGCTGAAGACACCAAATACCTGAGTCATAGGGTATGCAGAAGTCAAGCTGTAAGCTTCATTCCTATTGGATAGCTTTGATAGTGCTGCAATTCTATGCATACTACCAGGGAAGAAATGTCATAATCTGTCTGTGAACTGTATGATATAATATATAATACAGAGATACAATTACTGATCTGGAAATACATGAAAGCAGGTGCAACAGTGGCAAGAAAGTTATAGAAATAACCAAGTACTTTCTGATTGCATTTGAAGTCTGCTTCATAAGATGGAATGCCTATTACTGTTAACTGGGCCAAACCCATGGCTGGTTAGGTTACAGGCCTTACGGGAATTCCTAGAACCTTCCACTGTTATTCTTCTAAATGAGCATAGTAATAAACTGCCCCTAAATTCTTAAAAATATACATGTAGAGCATTTCTCAACCCTTATCAGAGAGCTTCTTTTTCAGTAGATGATGTTAATACAGTGAACAATGGTCAACATGCAGAGAATTAAAGATTGTGAAGTGCTCATCTCTAAATGGGACATCTGTAACATACCGCATTACACCCAAAGCTCGGAGATTGCTATGGAAGAAGATATGAGAAGCTTGTAAAAGCTAGAGGGAGTGAGTGCCTGCTGTAACAAAAAGAGTATTTGCTGGATGTAATAGCCCAATAACATAGATGAACTCACAGTAGCGATTATTGTATGCACAAGAACAGCATAAGATCAAGGCAGCCAGAGTTCGTAGGTGGATGGGGAAGAGACTCATGAAATCCCACCCCTATTTTGAGGACTGTTGGCAACTAATGGCCACTGGAAGGAAAGTCAATTATTTTGAGGTGTGCAGGCCTCTGGCTTCTGCTACACTATCAATACTGGGCCCACACTGGGACTCTTCTTGAGTATCCTGTTGTTGCCTTGTGTTCTGGAAATTCTGTAGTTTTGGATCTGCATGTCAGGCCCTTCCTCTTGCTCCAGCAGTTCATAGATGAGGTGGGTGATGGGAGGATACCTTGCAGTCCTGGCTCCGGGCCTGGGTGGTAGCTGGGTCGGTCAGTCTGCCAGCTTTCCCTCATTGTCACCACCCAGGCGAGCACTGCCCTGCTAGCTCACCCAATGTAGCAGACAGCAAGGAGTAGGGCCAGGGCTGCTCTCAGGTATAGCTCCCTCACACTCACACCACGAGGGCTAGCTCTACTGTTTGCCCGGGAGAGATACAGTGTCCACTCTCCTGATTACTGCCCTTGGTGAGGGACAGGGTCATCTCTCCATTCTCATGCCCCTGAAGTTGTCTTTCTTACCTGTTGTAGGTGGCAAGGGGTGGGGAGGTGTGCAAAGGTCATATTTCCCTTATCCTAGCCATCCAGTGGCTTACCAGGGAGGGAACAGGGGCAGCTCTCTGGCTCTCACACCTACAGGTCCAGCTCACCTCTGCCCGCCAACAGGGTCAGCTCTAGTGTGCTGCCCAGGCAGGAGGCTGTGCTTGCTCTCCAGTGCATGCGCTGAAGCCCATGAGGGGCAGGGACAGTTCTCCCACTCTCATGGCTCCAGGACCAGCTCTCGCACCTGCTGCAGGTGGCAAGGGTGAAGGGAGGGAGGGCAATTATTTCCTCACTAATGCCACCACGTGCAGGTGGTCAGCAATCCCGCTCTGGTGTCCCCTAGTCACTCACCTGTGGCTGCTCCAATAGCATCAGCTCCATTATGCTGGCTGGGCTGGGTGCAGGGCCCCCTTTCCTGGGTGTTACAACTGGAGAGAGGCTGGATCAGTTCTCCCACTCTCTTGACTCGGAATCCAGCCTTTCTGGCCTGCAGTAGGTTGCAAGAGGCAAGGGCAAGGAGAAAGGAGGGTATATCTCCATTGCCCCTGCCACCACATGTCAGACCGTGGGGAGCTTTTCCACTCTTACATAGTCAGGGACAGCTCACCCACACCCCTGGCAGCAAGGTCAGCTCTGCTGTGTTGCTCTGAGGAGGTACAGGGCCTACACTCCCCGGTTGTACAGTTAGGGATGGGCAGCGTCAACTCTGTGCAAATGTATCCTTACTGCTTTTGGTGGCAACAGGAGCCACAGACATCAACACAGACCGGTGCTGCAGCAGGGCCATGGAGCCAGACATGGCCCTGGCTGTAGGTTAAGCCCATAGGATGCTCTGGCCAGGGGTGGCAGAGCATGTTACTCAGGTGTGCATGGGTGGCAGAGCATGTTACTCGGGTGTGCATGGGTGGCAGAGCATGTTACTCAGGTGTGCATGGGTGGCAGAGCATGTTACTCAGGTGTGCATGGGTGGCAGAGCATGTTACTCAGGTGTGCATGGGCCTGGCAGTAGCACAGCCCAAGAAGGCCATAGGTGGAGGCCCAGATCCTGGGAGATGGCATGGCCTTTGGTGGCAACACGGGCCACAGACATCTGCACATTCTCAGGTTGCGGTCAGACCACAGATTCAAATATGGTCCTAGGCACAGCTGGAGCCCATATGTCATCGTGAACCTAGCTAACACTGAAGATCACCTGTAGATCATCACCGCCGAAGTGGCGGCATGGCCCCCAAAGGGTAACATGTCACCAGGTGGCAGCCCAGACCTCGGGCTTTTGATGGTAACAGAAGTCACTGACATCAACACAGACCCCTAGCAGTAAGGTCACAGACCCAGACATGGCCTACTTCCGCAGTTTGGAGTTTGGCTGAAGGGTTTTCTTATGTTAAAAGCTTTTTTTTTTTAAGCAAAAAAGGTATTTAAAACAAACATTTCCTACATTAATAGAATTATGCGATGCTTGTCATTAATTATGCTAATATGTTTCATTGTATTGATGTTGAATAACCCTTGCTTACCCAGGAGTAAACCTAACTTAGTCACAGTGTACGTGCCAGGCTTGGAGAGGAGCTCAGCCACGGAAAAATGCCACACATTCCTACCAGCTTCAGTGCACGTCCTCTGGGGTACGAGCTGAACTGAACACGGGAGAATCTGCTTAGTTTCTGTGGTTGTCAGAAAGCTGGCTCTTCTGGTGTCGTCATGATGGTCTCTCTAGGGGAATGCAGATCTAGGCTTGCTTGTGAGCTCTCTCTGATGACCTACAGACATTTGAAAAATGAACCAACTATTTTGTGTTTTCATTTCTAAATTTGACTCCTAAGTGAATATGTCAATTGGTAAGGAAATCTGTAGTTCATTTTTATATTTGTTCTCTCCATTCTTGTGTGCAAAACAAACACTCTTTTAATTAGAAGGTGACAGACCACCATTATTCTGACCTATCTCTTCTATCTTCTTCTCTAGGGGTTAGCAATATGAGTTACTTCGTTGCTTTTTATTTTCTTAAAGAAATTTGAAGCATAAAATGCAAGCATGTCTTATTTTCCTGACGTGTGGTTTTTGTTTTAATTAAAGGTTTTGACAACCCTGTTGCACCTGTCTTACAGTTGCCATGTTTCCAATGGAGTGTTCATTTGGTGTGTTTTCCTATCTTACTTTGCTTGGTAGTTTTCATGATATTCCAAATGTTTATTCATTATGATCTGTAATCAGTGATCTTTGATGTTATTATTATAATTGTTTTAAGGCACCACAGACTATGTTCATAATCAACAAACTTAATGGGCAAATGTGTGTGTGTGTGTGTGTGTGTGTGCGTGTGTGCGTGTGCACTGCTAAGCTCACAAATCATCTTCTTAACTATCTCCCTCACTTAAGTTTCTCTATTGCCTGAGATATAACATTATTGAAGTTAGGTCAATTAATAATGCTACAGTGGCCTCTAAGTGTTTGAATGTAAGGGTAAGTTAGTTGCATGCCTACTTTTAAATAAAAAAGTTAGAAGTGATTAAGTATAGTGAGGGAGGAATGTCAAAGGCCCAGATAACTTGAAATCAGGCTTTGAATGAAAAGCTCTTGAAAGAAATTAAAACTGTTGCTACAGTGAACACACAAATGATAGGAACAAAATATCACTAAGGTTATTATAAAGTTTAGTGGTCCCCACACAGAATCAAATCACCCGCAGTGTTTTCTTAAGTCATAGCTTATCCATGACAAAGAGCTTAACTATCTTGAATTCTGTAAATGCTCAAGGAAGAGTGAAAACTTCTGAAGAAAAGTTGTAAGCTCTAGAGGTTGTTTTGTTAGGTTTAATAAAAGAAAGTATCTCCCTATCTTGAAGGTATAGCAAAGCAGTTGGCACTGATGCAGAAACCTTTGCTAGTTCTCTGGCAGGTCCAGCTAGAAGTAATGAAGACTGTCTGTCAGACTGTACGAAGCTTTCCTGGAAGGTGGGCGATGCAGGCAAAACACTTTGTGATAGAAGAAAATGCGGTCAAAGTCTTCCTTACCTTATTTGTCTTCAAAACTTTAAAAAACAGACTGAGTCTCCTGTTAGGGGATGCATTTGGCCATTTTACTTTGAAGTCAATGGTCATTTACTGTTCTGAAAACCCAAGAGCTACTGTGGGTGATACTCAGTCTATTTTATCTGTCTGTGTTCTACAATGGGGTGGCAAAGCCTAGATGACAGAATATCTGTTTACCATATGAATTATTGAATATTTTAAGTCCACTGTTTAAACACACTGTTCAGAAGAAAATCCTTTTAGAATACAACAATGCTATTAGTCAGCCAATAGCTCTGATGGAGATGTGCAATAAGACTAATGTTTTCATGCCACGAGCACAACATACTGTCTGTAGTCTGTGGACCAAAGAATTGTTTCTACTTTCAGTCATAATGTTTAAGAAATACATTTCATGTGATTGCTGTAGATATTGATTCTTCTGATAGATTGCGGCAAAACATCTATAAAGGAGTTACCACTCAAAATGCCATTATGAATATTCACTATTGATAAAAAGAGATTAAAATTCAATGTTAACAGTAGTTTGGAGAAGTTGATTGCAACACTAAAGGATAACTTTCAGAAGCTGGAGACTTCAAAGCAGTCATGGTAGGATTAGCTACACAATTCAAAGTAGATGTGTTGGCTGGCTTTGTGCCAACTTGACACAAGCAAGAGTTATCTGAAAGAAGGAAACTTTAAGTGAGAAAATGCTTCCTTTAGATCTTGTTGTAGGGAATTTTCTTAATTAAGGATTGATGGGGGAAGGCCCCGCCCATTGTGGGTGGAGCCACCCTTGAGCTGATGGTCCTGGGTTCTACAAGAAAGCAGACTGAGCAAGCCATGGAGAACTAACCAGTAAGCAGCTCCCCTCCATGGCCTCTGTGTCAGCTCCTGCCTCCAGGTTCCTGCCCTGTTTGAGTTCCTGTCCTGACTTCCTTTGATGATGAACAGTACTGTGGAAGTGTAATCCAAATAAACGTTTATTCTCCAACTTGCCGTTGGGTCATGGTGTTTCATCACAACAATAGAAACCCTAACTAAGACATTAGATGTGATTGAATTTCTTGATGCAATCTTAGGACAAAACCTTAAAGAATGAACAATTACCTTTTATGTATAAAAAATGGTTTAGTAAGAGGAAGTATTCTTAGCGTAGAATTTAGGAACAACAGATTTACAATACTACATTAATATATTTGATATAGCAACATCATGATTTGAGAAGACTGACTATAATTTTGAAGAAAGGTCAAGTGTGGGAAAATTCTGTCAGATAGTTTTGTGTGTTACAAAGTCTTTGGCAGAAGGAGAAACAGTCAGTGTGATTATTCTGTTTTAAGACATGGTCACAGTTACCCTGCCATGACCAGATGGCCACCATCTTAACATAAAGCAAGACTCCCCACTGGCAAAAAATAGAATGATTGAGAGATGGATGGTTCTGATGATTTTTAGCTTTTAATTTTTCCCAATGATAGTTCTAAAAATTAATAGACACACATTTTAAACTAAATTCCATAAAATCTATTAAACAGAACACAATTTCAGTATGAAGATAGCATTTTAAAATGGAATTTACTCTAAAAAGTATATTACGTTGTCCAGATTGGCCTTGAGTATCAGTGTTCAGCTGATTTCCTGCCTCGGTCTCCTGACTATCTGGGACTACCAGTTTATGACATTGCTCCTGGGCACTTGTGCATGTGACCTTTATATGTACTAGGGAAACAAAGAACTGTGTGACATTAATGCAGCGATCTAGACTGCTCATATCTGTGAGATATAACTTTAATGAGAAGCGTTATTAGTAGACAGAGGAGGATTGCAAAAGTAGCTGTACTCCAAAATAAACATAGCTCTTAGCGGTTCCTCCTTCCAAGTCCCGCTTTTATACGTGTGTCACATGTGAAAAGGTCATTGATGTTCAAGTACCAAGGATAGAACTCAGGTGGGAAGATGGAGGTAAAGAGTGCTTGGGACTCTGGCATCAGTCTTCCTTGCCTCTGGAGCACCATGCACGAACATTAGCTCTTTTCCTCTCCCTCAGGTTCAGGAGCTTTTCAACGCATTTCTCACGGATGTTCTTCTTCTTTTCTGGTCTGCTTATGAGACTATTCAGTGAATTCAAAATTTTGCTTTGGAAGGATTTGAAAGTTCTGAAGATTTTACTTCACTCTTCTTTAAATTTTCTATTCCTCTGCTGCTGAGACTTTCTCGTTTTGTTTTGTTTTAAGAGCCTCCACAATTATTAGTGAGGGCATCTATATGATAGATATTCTAAAGTCCTTGCTATATAATAATACCACCAGTGTCATCTGGATGCCTTCAACTGTGAGTCAGTGGTACTGCTACCTCACTGGTCATGTCTCTTTAGCCTCTTTACCCATGACAGCTGCGAGTTTTATGATTGCTAATTGTCTTGAGTAATTTCATACTGTATCTTGGACACTGCAGATACAAGTTTCTGCTCAATAAAATTTATAAATAATGTTAATGGTTTTGCTTTAGAGTGCAGTTGGCTACATTGTTGGTTAGTTCCAGGTCACAAATTCCAATCTGTCTTTTGTGGACTGTGGTTCAAATATCTATTCATTTTTTAAAGCCATTATAGATCTTTCTGTTCCTGTGGCTGAAAAGCTTGGGTTATATTGTATTGTCCTATGTACTTCCAGTCTTCCTGTGTCTAGAGAAGAAAAAGTAAAATGGGCATTGGGGGGTTGATGACTCAATCTATTCCAGTGTAGATCCACTAAACAGAAGGGAAGTTTCCTCTCTTTCAAAATGTAGGCTCTTGGCTGACTGGGATTCCAGAGGCTGGGCAATAGGGAGGAGGGTACAATGTCTTTCCTTTGTCTTTATATTAGTAGCTGTATCCCTTGCTTTCAGAATCAAAACCAGAGATTCTGAATATAAGATCTCATGCCTGCCTCCAGTTTCTTGTGCATGGAGTCCAAGCTGGGGAACTGTGAAGAAAGAACAATGCTAAATTGTTGCATGGTGCTACTTTAACACCTGGTCTTCTTCCCATGTGCCTCTTCAGCAGGTCACGTCAGAATGCTCATGGTTCTATTGAACTTCCTTGGTTGTGTGGCTTGGTGGTACCTAGGTGACATATTTTGCTACATCTTACCTAAAGTTTGGGTTCTGGATTATATTTCTGACCTTGATTTTCAATTATGTCAGTAACTCGTGACACTTAAAACTTAAATTCATTTTCATTTATTGCCAGTGACCACATACGAGGTGTATATTACAACAGGTGAGCTCTGGAATGCTGGAACGGTGGCAAATGTCTACCTTTCTATCTATGGGGAGAAGGGAGACACAGGATCCAGGAAACTCTCTAGATCTAAGAGCGCTGTGAAGTTTTTAAGAGGACAAGTAAGTAAACAAAGATTACTTTGTCTGGTTTTTAAAAGTATGATTGTGGTAAAAGCATGTGGGATTTGCCGCAGTGGCTAGTCTGTGCATTTGAAACACACAGTTCACTGGTGGTATGCTGGTTACTTTTTTGCCAAGATGAGACAAACTAAAGATGCCCTGCAAGAGGGAACCACAATTGAAGAACTGCCCCTAGCAGATTTGACTGTGTGCACGTCTGTGGAACATTTTCTTGGTTAAAGACTGGTGTGAGGGCGGTAACCCACTATGGATGGTGCAGCCTCTGGGCAGGTGGTGCTGGGTTGTACACAAAAAGAGCAAGGCAGTGAGCAGCTTGCCTCCAATATTGAAGCCTTTGCTCCTACGTGAGGTCCTGCCTGTATTTCCCTCAACAGTAGAGGGTGATTGGGATCTAGAAGTCAAGCAAATCCTTTCTTCCGCAGGCTGATTTTGGCCTGAGTGTTCTGTTGTTGCAATGGAAGGAAGTCTAAACATGCACATGATACTCCTCTTAGGTGGCTTGACAAAAGAATTCAAATAAGACAAGAAGGTGGAGGTGAGCGTCACATGCACTGAGTAGAAATCAGCCTTAAAATTTTCACTTTTGCTCACTTTTTCTTTGCTTTTGTAACCTAGAGGTATACAGTGGGACACTTAAGCAAAGCTGAGAGACAGTCATGAACCATAGGACCTATCCAGCCACACATCTATGGGAGCAACAGATAAGGCTTTTCAGTATACATATTGCTGATTTCTGAAGTTACATAGACTAGGTCTATTAAATGCATTTTTAACTTTCAATGGATTCTTTTGGAATATGACCCCACCATAAACCAAGAAGCACCTATAGTCATATGTGCCTGTTTTCTAGAAAGTTTTCATTTTCTAAAGCTATAAATCTATAATTATTTAGTAAAACCCCTCGATTCACTCTTCCTGTTCTGTTTATGTGAATTTAGTACTTTAAATACCTCATATAAATTGAATTACAGTAGCTTTTATGATTAGCTTTTTTCACTTAGCACAATGTCTTTAAAAAGCATCTATGAAGTCAGATGTGATAGGGTTTTCTTTTTTTAAACACTGATTAATATTAAATTGCTTGTATACATCACAACACTTATAAATTCACTCATGGATAGATAGATGGGTTGCCTCGACTTTGTGTATATTATAAATAATACATGAAATTACAAATATTCTTGAGATAATTCTTCATTTACTTTGAATAGGGAACTGGGCTATATGGTAGTTTACTTTTTATCCTTGGGAAGCTGCCATATTGTTTCCACTAGTGGTTATAACATGTTACAATTTTATCAGTGATGGACAATTCCAGAGGCTCCAGGTCATTTTCCTTATTAAGCAACAGTCATTTATATGAGCACGGGTTATAGAGTATTTTAGTTTTCATTTACATTTTTTATTAACCAGCGATACTAAACAATTCTCATATGTTTGTTGCCTATTTGCAAAGAAAGAATTGTTTTTGAGGGGGGTTAATTTTGTTTTTTATTGCTGAATCATAGAAGTTATTTGTATGTAAGGCTCAGGGAACTTTGGGGAAGAGGGGGCAGAAAGGTTGCAAGAGCCAGAGGATCAAGGAGTTTGTTGTTAGATTGTGTATCCTCACAACTGCAAAAGCTACACCTTTAATATCTTACTGACATGACCACCATGGGTGAGCTGAATCAGGATGAAACCAATAAAGTGGATGGAGAAAGTCCACAATACTTGAACCCCACACAAAAAACTATAGGCAACCAAGGTAAACTATGGGAGAGGTGGCCCTCCTCAGAGAAGAGCACAGTCCAAATGGTTGTCCCTAAAAATATCCAAACAAGGAACATTAAGTGGACTCAACAGGTTATATTTAAGAATATATATTATATGTGCATATACATATTCATATATGCATACAATAATAATTATGAATAAAAGAGACCAAGAATTTGAAGGGGATCAGAGAGGGGTATTTCAGAGGGTTTGAAAGGAAGAAAGTGAAGGAAGAAATGTAATTATATTATAATCTGAAAAAGAAAAACACAAAAGCTCAATAATGACCAAAAAAAGGTTATTTGTACCTATGAATCTGAACCTTTCTTTGTATTTCCTCATTACTGAAATTCTCACTTTGTTTATTTAAGGCTCCTCTTGGCCTAAAATCTTTATGACATTTATTTTAATTCTCTCTTGACTAATTTACTTATTTCCATTTCATTAGGACTAATTTATGATTTATTTTGCCATTTTGTTTGGAACACATAACCTTGCTTCTTTGTGTCTCTGGATTTTATGTATTGGTTCAAGCCCTAGACAAGAGCTGCATGTCTCAGGTTGCCAGTCTGGCTTCATACAGGAAGTGAACTTGCCAGCCCCAGACTTTGTGTTGTCTAAACTTTTGTTTATTTATTGTTACTTAATGTTTATACTAAAATTCAATTAAATAAATTCAATTAAATTTAATGAATGCTGAATCTGTGACTGTGCCTGAGAGGCAAGTGCTCTATCTTTAGATAAAATGTCTATCCTCTTTTTGTTAATTTTTTTTTTCAGACTGGTTCTCACTTAGTTTGTTTGAGATATAGGCAAGGAGGCTGGCCTTGAATTTGAAATCCCCTGGCCTTAATTTCTCTGTTAGGGAATTATGTTGTTTATATCTAACTGTTGTCTGTGTTATTACTAAGTGTGTCAATGCCTGAAAAGGCAGGACGGAAGCCAGTCTTTGAGAGGCAGCCGGAGTGATGCAAACAATCTAGTTCCTTTTCTCCTCAGAGAAGCTGGGAACCATAGGTTCTCTCTTACTGTCTTTATAAAGCCCAGGGGAGAGTCTATGACAAATGTTTGTATTCCTGTTCAGAATGCACACTCCACCTCCTTTGTGTTGCTCCTTATTGCACTTCCCATCAACTCTAAAGACAGACAGCTGCGGGGGGGTTGATTTCAACATGGACCAAGTCATAAGGGAGAACTGTATGAAGTGACCACATGTTAGCCCCAATTGCTTGGCTGTCAGTTCTTAAATGGAGGTTAAAATGCTTCATCTGTGGACAGTGACTGGAATCTGGGGCATTAAGTGTATAGGCAAATCCTGTTTCAGGGATGTGATTGTTAATCTTAATTGTCAACTCATCTGGATTTAGAATTACAGTCAGATCAGATGAATTAACCCTGGCTGTCAATAAGGTGATCAGTGTCACAGCTAGGTCATACTTATAGTTTGTCTTTATTTTCTTACTGTAGATAGGCTTGGATCTTAATGAACCCACTTTTTACAATCAATTTTTGCCACATATGAATTTGTTTGCAGTGAGAAACAAAATTATAATCTACATCTAATCAGAGTTTTTCTCTTACTGATTGCAGATTGATACCTTCTTCCTAGAAGCTGTAAATCTTGGAAATTTATGCAAGATTGTGATAGGCCATGATGGACTTGGCCCAGGTAAGGCTCATTTACAAAGCTCTTATGGATGTCTGCTTCAACTCTATGTATATGAAACTCTGCATGCATCTAGTAAACAGTCAGAACTTCTTATAGTAAGATAATCTTTAGAGAAGGAAGGGTCTAAGGCAGGAAGGAAAGGAAGATTCTATTATATATTATTGGAATAAAAATATTTCCCCCAGATCTATTAAATTGATGGATTTCTCTTCAAAATGGTATAAACTATCTTAGTGGATGCCATACAATAGGCCTGGGATTCCAGAATCTTTTAGAAAGAGGTATTTTGGGAATGTTGTGGAGAATGCCCATAATGGAGGCGACCATAGTGTCTCCTGGTAATGATATTTCTTGAAAGGTTTCTCGTTGTTCAACAGAGGTGGGTTGAGATACCTGTCTTGGCAGCAAGGACTTGGCTGTGTTTTCTGCTTCCTTGCTTTTAATCCCAGCACTTAAGGAAGCAGCGGCAGGTGGATCTCTGTCAGTTTGTGGCCTGCCTGGTTTACAGAGTGAGTTCCAGGACAGCCAGAGATACACAGAGAAAAACAAAAACAAAAAAAGCAAAAACAAAACAAAGAAAGAAAGGAAGGAAGGAAGGAAGGAAGGAAGGAAGGAAGGAAGGAAGGAAGGAAGGAAGAAAATGGCATTACTGAAGCATGCATGGATAGCCTGTATATGGTGGTTCTGTTGAACTTGTCCATATTGGGTTTCATGGTCTAAGTTGATGAGGATGACTGACCAGGTCTTTTCCTTAAGAGAGTGCCAGATGCCATTACAGATGGTTTTGAGCCACCACGTGGTTGCTGGGACTTGAACTCAGGGCATTTGGAAGAGCAGGCAGTGCTCTTAACTGCTGAGCCATCTCTCTAGCTCATTCAATATATGTACTCACTCATAAGTGGCTTTTAGCCATAAAGGAAAGAATAACCCCCTACAGTCCACAGCCCCAGAGAACCTAGACAGCAAAGAGGATCCTAAGAGAGACATACATGGATCTGCCTAGGAAGGAGAAAAAGAAAAGATCTCCTGAGTAAATTGGGAGCACATGGGGGGGAGGGGGATGAAGTAGAAAGGAAGAGGTTAGGAAGGAAGGGGAGTGGGGAAAATGTATAACTCAATTAAAAACAATAAAGTATAAAAATATTGAAAATGACAGGTTCAATTATGATTTGAGTATGATGTCATATGAATATGTAAACAAAGTTGAATTTATTCATAATCTTATACAGTAGAGTAAAATTTAAGGTGACAATCATTAAAAGGTACAGGAAGGAAAATTTCTGTGGACATTCCTGTTAACATTAGTGATTCGCAATGAGGTGTTAATACTCGTGAGACTTTATCTAACAAGTGGCATTCAAACAAATATGTGAAGAGTCAGGGAGAAATAAAAAAGTCCCACACAGTAGAATTTTATCATATTTGAAAGTTTGGAAGGTTGGTTCTACCATCAAGTGTGAGCTGTGCAGGCAGAGCAGCACCTTCACTGAAAACTCCATGAGCCGTCTTGTTTATCCAACCCCAGATGAAATCTCTGTGGGTTGTATGAGAGCTGGAACCTTCTGTTGAATTTTTTTTCTTTTTTAAAAATTTATTTAAAAACTAACTTTTCTCATTTTACATGCCAAATCCAGTTCCCACTCCCTCCCCTCTTCCTGCTCCATCCACTTCCCCCATCCCACCCCCATCCACTCCTCAGAGAGGGTAAGGCTTCCCATGAGGAGTCAATAAAGTTTAGCACATTGCCTTGATATAGGATCAAGGCCCTGCCCATGATATCTAGGCTGAGCAAGGGATCCTTCCAAAGAGAATGGATTCCAAAAAACCAAAACAAGTAATAGGGGTAAATCCTGGTTTCAGGGCCAGTGGCCCCACAGTCTGCCCCAGCCATACAACTGTCACTCACATTTGGAGGGCCTAGTTTGGTCCTATGCTGGTTCTCTCACTGTTAGTCCGGAGTTGGTGGGCTCCCATTAGCTCAAGTAAGCGGTTTCGGTGGGTGTACCTATTATAGTCTTGACCTCTTTGCTCATATTTCTACTCCTCCCACTCTTTGACTGGACTATGGTATGGATCTCTGCATTTGCTGGATGTAGGTTCTATGATGACATTTGAGATAGTCATCAATCTGACTACAGAGCAAGGCCAGTTCAGGCACTGTAGTAGAGAGGAGAGGGCTGCATTCATGGCTCCCGGCGCAGGGCCCCTTGTTCCGTTCCACCCGGCTCCCACTGCGTACCCAAAATAATTACACAGAAATCTGTATTCATTTAAATACTGTCTGGCCCATTATCTCCAGCTCCTTATTGGCTGACTGTTACTTAACCCATTTCCATTAATGTGTATTGCCACTTGACTGTGGCTTACTGTCATGAGTCTAAGCAGTGTCCATCTTGGGCCGGAGAAGCATGGTGTCTGCCACATTGCCTTCTCTCTCACAGCATTCTGTTCTGTCTACTCCACCCACCTAAGGGGTGCCCTATCAAAAGGCCAAGGCAGTCTCTTTATTCAACCAATGAAAGCAACACACAAATACAGAAGATCCTCCTACACCAAGGCACCCTCTCCTCTATTGCTTAGGGTCTTAGATGGGGTCATCCTTGGGGATTCCTAGGAATTTCTCTAGTGCCAGGTTTCTTGCTAGCCCCATAATGTCTCCCTCAATCAAGATATCTCTTTCCTTGCTCTCTGTCCTTCCCGCATTTCGGCTACCCCATTCCCTTGAGTTCTCAAAACCTTGAGCCAAATACTCTATTTTCTTTGTAAAATTAAAAGAAAATGCTTCAGCAAATTTCCCTCAAAGGCCACATTTTCTAATTACAATACAATAAAGTCTGAAATTTAATAAAAAATAAAAGTTTTAAAAATTCAGTTGATTGTGTACTTTCAGTTTTTTCTATAATTTTGAAGCAAATACAAATCCTTACTACAATTATCATCTAATACAATGTTACAGTGGCATCTTTATTGTCTGATTTCCTGCATGCTCAAAATAATAGGTATCAGGTTCTCAATATCTCTGTTACCATCTGTTTCAAAACGGCCTAGACTTGGTAATTTATAAAGGTCACAAATTTACTTCTTGTTGTAGTAACTGGGAAGTCCAACATCAAAAGGCAGAGTGCTTCTAGTATATGGAGAACCCAAGGTCCAACCCCTAGCACTGAGGAAACACACACACACACACACACACACACACACACACACACACACACACACACACACACACAGAGCTTTGTATCTGATGAAAGTCTTGATTAGTCTTCCCATGATGGAAGGACAAAAAAAGCCAATGTGTCCTATTGAGCCCTTTTATAAGGTACTTACCACAGTCCTAAGGGCAGTGTCTTTAGGATATAGCCATGCCCTAAAAATTCCAATTCTTACTGTCATTAATCTTTCTAGTTCTAAATCTAGTCCTGGGTTTTCTCAAAAATTACAAGAAAAGAGAATACATTTTTATGTGAATAGCTTTGTGCTATCTTTTTTTTTTTTGCAATACTGTTTGGCCAATAGCTTAAGTGTATTTCTGGCTAACTGATATCTTAAATTAACCCATCTCCATTGTGTGTCGTCACAAGGCTGTGGTTCAGTGGGTAAAGTTCCAGTGTCTGCACCTGGCAGGGCTACATGGCTTCTCCAGATTTTGCCCTCTTTCTCCCAGTGTTCACTTTAATTTTCCCCACCTAGTTCTGTTCTTCTCCGCTCTGCTATGGGCTCAAAGCAGTTTCTTTATTAGCCAATGGTATTCACAGCACACAGAGGAGAATCCCACATCATACCTCCCCTTTTCTGTCTACATAAAAAGGAAGGTTTTAACTGTAACATGGTAAAATTACATATAACAGAAGAGGTATCAAGCAAGAATTACAATATTTATATTTACTTTATCTTTTATCATAACTAAGGAAAACTATAACTATCTATTATTCAACTCCATCAAAGACCGCAGAAGGATATAATATTACCTAAGTAAACAGGAAGTACATTGTAAGCAACTTCCAAAACTCTAGAATTGGCAGAGACATCTCACTGCCTGGACAGTCACCCAAAGTTCTTCTGTACCTTTGGGGCATCCTTCTTCAGCCTTCAGGCCCATAGTATCTAGCAGACTTTTTCTGTGTCCTGCAGAATGTCTAGCAGACTCTTTCATGAAGCAGGAACCCAGCTTTGTGCTATTTTGTCAACTTGTGAAGTTGGTATTACAAGATCACTTCCTCATTCCCTTTAAGGCATCTTTCAGCCTTCTTCAGAGAAATTTCTTCCACTAAATTGGATTTAAAACAGAGACTGATAGACAATGTCCAGAGAGTGAGAGACTTTAGAGAACTTAGTCCTAACTGGGATGTCGTCATCAAATCCTTTCTCTCGAGGATAGGTATCTGTGTGAAAGAAGAGGCGGAGGAGCTAGAGGTGAGGTTTCACTCCAAGGGCACTTTGTCTTCCAGACGCAACACTACTGATGCGTAGATGAACTCAGAGATCGTGACATCATGCTCAAGACCTGTACAGGTTCAAACCAGGCAAAAATCCCAGCACTTAAAGGGGAAGTAGAGACAAAGTTCCACCCCTAACCAAGAAGCTATTTGCAATTGACGTCTGCTTGCAAATGAAAATGAGTTTTTTCCAATGGACTGTCACTAGGTGTCAACCACACTCCAGGGCGGGCCCAGGCCTAGAAATAGTTGTCCAATGTAAAATGAACTCCATGTTATCTTGTAGATTTTTGTTTTGTTTTGACATTTTTTGTCTTACTGTTTTTTGGTTTGTTTATTTTTTGTTTCTGTTTTTTAGAGAGCTAGAGAAAGATCATTAAGTTGGGTGGGATGGATCTAGAGGAATTGGGGAAAGGAAAACATGATCAAAATATGCTATATTTAAAAATATTTAATAAAAATAATTTAAAAATAACTTTAAAACACAAAACTTAAACTTTGTCTTTTAAAAGTTACTACTTAGGGTCCTCTGTTCCTTCTTAAACATGCTTCAGAATTCTAGTAACCTTCTGGTTTTCTTAAAAGAAAATAGCATTTTTTTTGTAGCACTTCAGAGTAAAATTAAAATAACAGTTTTTGGGGTGGAGTGACAGTTAGGAATGGCCTTTGGATTATAAAACATACTTTGTGACTAATTTTTGAAGTGATCTGGGAACTTGCTGGAACCTAATTTGTTTGGATTTGTTATGGTTTTAGTACAGGAAATATCATGCCCTGGGAGCCTCCTCCTTCTTGCACAGACTGGAACATTTGGTCATGGTGGGCTGTGGCTTCCCTAACCTTTGGACCCAGCAACTGAGAATGGGCCAGCAATGCCCATTATCATGATTGGCCACAGTGACTCGAATGCTCACTGGAGCTTGAGAACCAGTGGTCCAGGGAACTGTGGGGAGTGTGTCACTGCCTGGCAGTGAAGCATGAGGAGGCATGGAGCAGGGAAGAGACCAGACCAGAATGGCCACGCTGCTTTTGTTAAGTTTTGCTCTGAAGCTGTCCAGACTTAGTGCATCAACTTGAGTTTTACCTCTGAAAGGGGCTATTTTGGGATGTATCTTTGCACAGATAGTTAAAATACTTTATCATTTCCAATAAATAAAATTGTGTCTTATCCAACCTTAGTTTGTAAGTTAATAAGAATTTAAACTTTTAAAAAGAGATTATAGTCTTTTTATATGTACCAACCTTTACTTGTCTGAATCCCTAGATAGATTATGAGTAATTTTATTTTTAGCTTATCTAAAAATGTATATTTTGTTTATATAGGCTTTTATAATATTTGGGAAATCTTAGCGATTTTATGGAAATATAAAAATTACTAAATCATGAAATATATATCCTTGAAATTGTTTGGTTTAGCATCACGAATATAATTTTTGAAATCAAGGTTACAATTATACTATATTTATTTGGAAAGTCATATTGAAATATATGTCATAAAAATTCTCAAAATAATGTTGTACTTCTGTCGAACCATGTTAAATATTTGTCATTATCCTTCTGTTACAACTAGTTTTTGGAAGTAGTAGAGATTTAAGCTGCACAGAATTTATTTAGAATTGAGACCTATTACCCAAAACATGCCATAACCCATATACTCTACATATTCATTAATACATTTTATCTTCTCAAATCTGCTCTTAGGAAATGGCTGGTTTCTTGAGGATGTTGTGGTCAGGGATCCCACTACCAACCATGAGTATGCCTTCCTCTGTCACAGGTGTGTTTACATTGGCACATCAGTTCATATCAGACAGTTCTAAGTTCATGTGTTGGTGAGAACTAGATAGCTCATCGATTATTCCCGGTTCCTGAGGTTTTGTTATATAACATTTATGAAAATTAATCTTTTTATTAATTTATTCTTTGATAGTTTTATGTTCTAGTCACCTCTGCACCTTTCTATTACCTGTCTTCCATCCCTCCAACCTCCACCACTCTCCTATGATCTGCCATCCCATTTTCACGTTTTTTTTTTGTTGTTGTTGTTAGTTTTATTTTTCTTTGTTTCCCACTAGATTTAACCAGTCACATGTGCATGAGTGTGTGATGAGAGTGTGTAGCTGTAGACAATGGCTGTCTCCTGACAGACATCAATAGCCATTACCTACCCTGGGCATGGCTGCAGGCTTCCCAGTTATAACTGCGTGCTTACAGACTTGGTCTTGTATAGGGGCCTGCAGCTGCTGTGAGTTCCCGAGTGTCACAGCCGTGTCATATCTATCAAAGGTACTTCATAGCCCTTCCTGCTGTCCAGCTCTTACCTTCTTTCTGTCCACTCTTCCATGGTTGTTCTGTTTAAGGAGGGCCACTCAGCAGTCACCTGGCTCTCAGTACCTAGACCAACTACAAGTCTCCATTAACTTACATTCACTGCAAAACAAACTTCCTTTGCTCAAGTCTGAGGACATTAATCTTTAGCGCTACATCTTCTATGGAAAAAATATTATCAGTTTTATGTATAATCATTCCTTGTGACTGAAACTGAATACTTTGGAAAAGTTTGATAGAGCTTAAAGCATGATTTTTTCTTTATATGTTGGTAGGAAAGTAAGAATTGATGTAAAAATGTGGTCTCTGATGAGGTTCCAACTTACCTTAAAAAGTGATCAATTTGTATAATAAATGTTAATAGTAACCTTTATGAAATCACTGGCCCTTTCCTAATGGGCCTTGACGGCTAACTCATTTCTCTATCAGCAGTGACAGATTTAGTGACTTTCTGCACTCTTCTTCCTCCTTCCCTATGGAACCAATAGTCACCATTGTCTAAATAATTGAACTGCAGTTGGTAGATAACTCAACAGATAAAAAATCTATGCATTGGCAGTAGAAGCAGAATGGACTGACTCACCTGTGGATTGAAGAACACATTTGCTCTGTAGCAGATGGGCGATTCTTCCTCCTCCCTCACACTCTTCCTGTCATTTTAAGGATTTTCCTCCCCATCTGTACTACTCTGCCTTCACTGTGTCAGTGACCTTCATTATCTCGGTGCCCATGTATTTTTCTGTTTCTGTTTTCTGTTATTTCTGACTTGGGAGAAGACATGCCAACGGGTCAATAAAAAGCTTGCAAACAACTGACACATTCTTCTTTCTACAGATGGCTGGATGAAGGAGAAGATGATGGCAGAATTGTCAGAGAAATGTATGCTAGGGATAACACTGTCTTCTCTGTGAGTGAGTGTCACGAATACACATAAATACATATAGAAAATCAGGTTTACAGTGACTAAACAAAGCACAGTACTCTTCAAATTAATCACCTTCTCCTTTTGGTTTACAGGGAAGAAGCTAGAACTTAAGAAAAAAGAAACAGTAAGGTTTTATTTCAAATAGTTTAGTACAAATAATTTCAAATAGCCATTTGACGTATTAAACAAAACCAGTACGCCATCTTTGGTAAGACTACTGATTAGTAGTTTTTTTCTCTTCCTGTCTTCTCAGATAATCACTGCTTTGTTTATACTTTAGTGGGCTGCTGAGAGCTGGAAGTTCATGAAAGGAAATACTCTTCAGTTCTACAGCAAGCTTACTGGAGGGTTTGTCCGTCTGCATCCAGACGGCACCGTTGATGCTGTGGGAGAGCAGACAGACAGATATGGTAACGTAATTCTCTCATATGAAAAGTGAGCTTTTTGGGTGTTCAGTTCTGCAACTGCAACAAAGTTATGTGAAGCAACGTGGGGGGGCACTGCCAGAAACACTTCTGATTCATTATACATTTGATTTTTTATTGAATTATTTCATGATTTTGTATCCAGAAATCTTTTACTGTTGCCAAATGTACTATGAGACAGGATTTTGGTTTTAAATGAGTAAGTCTATTAAACACATAGCAAGTAAAAGTAGATGAACAAACAGAAAGTGACAGATAGATAGAAAACAATCATAAAACCGAGCACTTACAGCATCCAGTTGAATGAATGGAATAGCCTAACCAGGAAAGCAAGAAGAGGACAAATAGCAAGCAGCAGATGGATGAATATCAAATGAGGTCCGCATGACCTGCAGCAGGAATGGCAAGCCCTGTTGGAGTCTTCCAATGAAGAGGCCTGTGTGGAACAGTGTTTTCCTCTCAGTGAGGTTTCCCAGTAAGAGAAAAAAAAAGTGAAGATAGATAGGAAAGCATCATTAAATCAAACACTTAAAATATCCAGCAGAAATGACTGGCGGAGCATGCTCTTCTCAGATGAGACCCTGACGTCTCGTGCCCATTGCAGGCGCCTTCTCCCGCAGGGCGGAAGGCAGTGACCCTGCTGTGTTTTTCTTCCAGCTGCCCTGAAGGGCACAATGTTTTAAATCCCCTTCTGCTCTTTGCTCCCCTTCTTCTCTGTTGTACTCAGGCTTCTCAAGAACACTGAACTCTTCTTAGTAGACACTTGAGATAAATATGCTTGGTCCTGATGTGAGGTGGCCTGCTGTGGTCTCAGAGTCCACTTTCAAGAGGCACAAGTGAACGTTACAGTTTATGTATAAAATTTTTATTATATACCCACATTCAGTTATGGACCCAATCATACCCCTGACTGGTGCATGTGCTATATATACCTGTCCAAATATACAGTCTCTGTACAGTGATGACATCACTTAATGGCACATTAGCAGATTGCTTTCTTCATTAAGTGAGACATGATTGTATAGTTTTACATCAGGAGATTCAGATATATAAAGCAGAGAGTTCTGAAGAAGAAGAAGATGTTTGTAATACATCACTGATACACCCCAGTCTCTAGGGTTATCTGTAATTATTTACCAGTATGATTTAATTTCATAAGTGTGTTCAATTATTAACCATTAAGATGTACTTTATTGGAAAGACAAAATATGAGTTACAGGTTAAATTAAGCAAATTTCTAGTTTGAATGATCTGCTGAACATTTTACTTTTAAAACTATGACTTTAAGTGAATTTAAATTGTAAATACATAAGAAATTTAAAAAAATTCAGCAGTCTGTAGTTATTCTCTTTATCAGTCCTGGCTGTTAGCTAAAACTATTTACAATGTAGTTAATTATAATAAAAATATAAATATTTAGTGTATAAATTGCATTGGTCAATGCTATGTGAATCTGTACATGTGAGTTGAGTAGTTTCTTTTTAAAAATCCAGTGTTTAGGAACTTACATCACTGAATAGTTACTATAGTCCTCCCTCATTTGATATGCTTTGACAAACTTCAATGTTTTAATTAATGCAAAGTGGGCTATGTCAGTGGGATAGCTAGGAAAGGCAGGTTCAACTTAGAAAATCAAATTTTGTTACAATGAAATAATCCTACAAACACCATGTTATGTCTTAATCTATATACTTTATATTACCTATGTGTGTTCCTATATAAGGTATAACACACACACTGAAAAATAAAATTTGCACACTTATTAGGAAATGAAATGAGCCATGGGTCAAGAAACAATTTATTTTAGAATTTATTTTATTCAAATGCATTATGCCCCAGCAAGCCAAAGTATATACTATATCTTAGGCATTTTCATATATATAGTGGGAAATATTTTCCCTTTTAATTAGTTACAACATTTAACTGAACTATTTACAGTGTACCATTGTAAGATTTCAGTGTATAATGGAAGGGAAAGGAGCTTTTAAAGAATGTACTACTTGTTAAATGATTAAGCATATTTTCTAGGTTTCTTCGATGTGATTTTCAACAAAGGGAATATATGCATTTTCCAAAGCCACGAGACGAGGCACCTCTCCCTTGCCCTTGACAATGGAGTTGCCACTGGAATGGTGAGTAGCGGTGACTTTTTGAGACACAGAGCACTCTTAGGTAACCCAGGCCCTTGCCCTGCCCTCCTGAATGTGGGGTTTACAGGTGTGCCATATCATGGCGGTCGGCAGTAAATTTTCTCTTTATTATGCATTGTATGTGACTTATCTTACATAGGCTAATTTCATAAAATCATCAGATCACCCCCTTTCTTTGCCTTGTTACTTTTACTTTCTATATTGAGTTCAAGGAACTTAAATTACGATTTTGTTTCATGAAGTTTTGAAAATTTGAGGTGTAATGGCAATTGAAATAGGCAGATAACATTAAAGTTTTCAGTGCTCTTTTGGGAGTTTACCTGAGTTTTGAACAATTTAGGAATCATACGGTTAAAAAATAAACAATTTTACCCAATTCTGTTTCGAGCTGTTTAGTCTAGTTTTGAAAAGGGTCTTTAAATATATGTACCATCTTTAAGGGCAACCACGTCATTTCTTTTAAGATTCCACCACATAGGATAACTGGTAAGCAGTGTGTTAAATCCTAATGTGTGTAATGATGCTGAATCTGTTATTCTACCTGATGAGAGAATTAATGTTGTACTGTTTAACAGATGCAGACATGAGATATAGGACTGAGGTTCCAGGGTTGCAATGTAGTACATAGAAAGAGGCATCTGACTCTTTACATCCTCCTCACATGTTACATAGTTACTCAAACCCACTGAAGGAAAATATTAAATAAACTTCTAATGTCATGTGCAGGCCTACAATTTACACTAAGTGATTGACCATTCTATTGTTCTCTATGAAGTCATTTTTTTTTGCTTTGGATTTAGAAAGACACCCTGCATTGTGCTTCAGAGTACATGAAAAAGTCCTTAGTGAGTGCTTAGTAAATATGAATGTGGTCTGTGTGGACTCTACTCAGGTAAATATGAATGTGTTGTATATGGACTCTACTCAGGTAAATGTAGAGATGAGAGGGCTGGGTGTTTGATTCAGCGTGCAGGGTCTATAAAACCCTGCTCTCCATCCCAACACATGCACGCACGCACGCGCACACACACACACACACACACACACACACACACACACACACACACACCCCAAAATAAAGAGAACAAAAGAAAAAAAACCCTAAAAAATAATTCTGCTATGTTTTTCTAAAAAAGAGTTGACAAAATAAATCCCTTACATTTTTCTAAAATTGAATGAAGTTTAAGCCCTTATTTGCTAGGATGCAATCAACTGGTACAGAATTCTGTCAGCTACTGTCAGAGTTTATTTGTTTCACATAAGGTCTCACTGGCATGGAGCCTCTGACTTTATGGTTTGATTCACTTTGCTCATTGTGCTGTTCTTATGTAACCTTGAATGGTTTCTCAAAGGCCAACAATCCTGTGAGAACCTCCCACCATTGGCTAGTTGAACTTTCTCAAGGTGGGTAGACCCAGAGTCTCAGGCCCACATTCAGGGGTTACCAGAGAGCCCTGCTTCCTCTCTTGGGCACAAAGTGGGCATGTATGTCCTCAAACATGCCCAGGAACAGGAATGTCTTCTGCTAGTGTTGTTAGGTAGTTTAAAAGCCAAATATAGGAACGAGACAAAATTGTGAATTTCACTTTTCAGTCCCAAGCAGTCTTATGTTACAAGGACTCAAATAACTAAATGAAGAATAAGTGAGGACGAAATGCACATTACAGCCCATGAATTCATCCTGACACCGTGCTGATTTGTGTGCAGCAGTCTTTCATGGGTTCTTGCTTCCAAGAATGTCCTTGGAACAAGTCACTGCCAATAAGGCTGGGTAAGTGAGAGTGACAAAGGCCTGATGGGATGCTAGTTCAGGGACTATATAGCATACATACTGATGTCAAGAGATTTTAAACTCCGTCATTTTCCCTGTTCCTTCAGGGTTGGTTTCTCTCATTCCCTTTCAGGCTAGTGGAGGAGCCCTCACCGAGCTGCGGGTGCTTTATCAGCCCAACCGCTGTGTGCTTCTTGAGTCAGCCCTGTGTCCTGGTCACACCCTGTTTGTTGACCGTCAAGGCAAAGTATCTGACGAGTCGTCTTCAGGCTATGCAGAGCTTTCAAAAGAATTCTTGGTTTTTGTTAAGGTAAACTCAATGAAAATCATCAGGGCTTAGAGGTCCAGCCCCAGCTTTCTTCCGCCTTTTGAAAGGTGTGGAGCTGACGTATACTGCAGTAATCAGATCTCTTTCCACAAGGGAAGCACTGAGGACATTGCCATTCTGCTTACTGACTTTGGGTGCAGTACTGGGGCTGCATTTTCAGCGGCAGTGAGACTGTGATGGGAGTAACATCCTGTACCTTAAGGGGGGAGAGGGTTGCAGGTTACACTGCAGATGCGATTTCCCAATGGAACCTTAGCAATTCTTGTATTGAACTTTCCCAACCCTTAGAATCTGTACTCCTTGATTGTTAGATAGGTGTGATTCTGACCTAATGCTTATGTCTCTTTCTTTACAGCATATATATGTATCTATAACATCTATCATAATATAATACAATACCATTATAATATAGCAACTGTAATTTGTAGTATTGCTTGTTTGTGTTCCTTTACAGAAAGCTTTACCACATACAAGACTAATTTTAATAAAATCATCAATATTTTAAGGGTAAAGCCAAAGACTTTCAGAAAATTGTGATTCTTGGCAAATACAGCATAATTAATAAAGGGTGGATCATGATTCCAACCCAAGCCTGCCATTCAAATATTTTATCATTATTCTATATAAATACTTTCTCAGATTATTTTACTCAACAGAAAGTAATTTTAACTCATTCTAAGTTCAACAGCATTGAAACAAGGTTTTTACTGTGTACATATGTGTTTTACCACATTAAATATGTGATCTTTTCCTATTTAACTCCTTGGGCATATGATAGCATACTATATAGTTTGGCAATACCTTCCCTGCATCTTTTATCATTTTTTTAGCTTTGAAAACTAGAAATTGAGTTTAAGAATTAAGATACAAATTTTAAGGCTGAAGGAAAATATTCATCAACATTTTTCTTCTGGAAATGTATCCGTTTTTGCTTCTGTAGAAGCCAAGCCAGGTGTGCTGTTAGAGGGAACAGTATACACCATCTGTTCACATCTGTCCCCGCTGCAGCTCAGGTCCCTGGGCTCACTCTCCAGGCTTGGGAATTCACTGGAAGGACTCCAGGAGGCACAGAAGCTGGCTCTCATGCTCACAGTTTCAGCTTATCATGGAAAAAGGATACAGATCACATCTGCACATGGGAGACATGCAGAGCCGAGCCTCTGCAAAGCCGCACGCATAGAGTTGCCCTTGTCCGTTCGCTATTGGAGTCAGGAAGGGGTGGTTTCTCAGTGCTGGCTTGCAGAGGTGCTTCAGGAACTTTCCTGACCAGGAACCTTCACCCGAGCAGTGGCGTCCACATTCCACAGCCGAAGGAGTCCACGTGGCTGGGCTTAGTCTCCAGGTTCTCAGTAGGTTAACTGGCAAGGTGTGCCACACAAATCCCCACCCCAGTTCACACTGCCACTTTCTGGCGGGCACACAGCTTCCATACATGGTCAGACAGTTCTCTCGGGCCTGATGCGCCAAGGCTTAGAGATCCCAGGTCAGAAACTGAGTTCCAGGCTAAGCCTCTTTGGGTAACGTTAACGTCTTTACTACCTTGTTCCCTTCAGCATTCATTTCAGCTGTGTGTCTGTCCCTGAAACAGTACTTCCATGACAGTTTTCTAGAGGAATAAACATACACTTTTTTTAATTACTACTGTGGACTACGTTTGCTTGTTTTGTTCCTCATATTCATATCTTGTAATTTTGGGATCCCACACTTTGTAGAATCCATGTGGCTGATCCTTAGCCAATTCTTTGTGGCATGAGTATATTTCTGATTAAATTTCAAGAGCTTTCTATACATTCTTCTTAAGCTAGGGTTACAAAGGATTATTCAAGTATACTTCAGTTGTAGCTGCACTTTTTTCACTCGTTCCTACCTTCATCCATTTATAATTCTGTAATTCAGGTACCCAGCATGACTAGCATAATGAGAAACTTACACTCGCTGCTTTTCTGTTTGTTTCCCGGAAGGGCGTATTCCTCAACAGCGCTGTGGTTATACTGGCTACAAGCTTGTGTCAGGCCCTGTGTCTACAGCCCAGTGGGACCTGCACTGGAGCAGGGGACCAGTCAGAACAATCCTACTGGAGAGTGCATAGAGTCAGCTCTGGGATTTGCATGTTTGAAAGTGTGAAGAATGCACGGATGTATCTGAGGATTAAGGATGGACACTGTAACGGAACAGTAAGCATCTCTCTTATTTTCCCCAACAATGTTTAGGATGTTTTTGTGTAATGGCAGTAAGGACAGCACTTTCTGAGTGAACTGATTTTATGCTTTATCTACAAATACAGTGGAAGCTGGATATTATATGTGACATGTTGTCTTTGTCTGGTGTTTCAAGGAATGGGGAGGGTAACTATAAGCCTGGTGTATTTAGACAAAGACCGAATCCACAGTGATTTTGAAAGATTGTGTACATATGGAACACTAGGGATTATGTTTGTGTTCAAAATAGATTGTGATGCCAAAGACTCTGGTTAGAAGATGGGGGTCTCCATTTCTTCCCACCTTACCCTATACCCCCCCTCCCCTTTCTTTACCCTTCTTATTCAGGCTAGCCTTGAACTCGTGAGTCTGTCCTCTTGCCTCAGCCTCCTGAGTTCCAGGCTTCCAGGCGTGTGCAGTCACCACACCTGAGTCCATGCCTATGTTTCTAATGAGGTCTCTCATCTTGCCGCTTTCGCTGGTCTGCGAGCCTACTCCACAAAATCAGTCTCTAAAAAAGTACCAGCTTACTGTCTCCTTTCTATTCTTAGTGCCTGGATCCCCA
Source organism: Ondatra zibethicus (assembly GCA_004026605.1). Taxonomy (NCBI): domain Eukaryota; kingdom Metazoa; phylum Chordata; class Mammalia; order Rodentia; family Cricetidae; genus Ondatra; species Ondatra zibethicus. Next base: position 4,981 of record PVIU01014563.1, on the reverse strand, counting down.
CCCCTGGGAACCTCATAAATTTTGAGCAAACAATTTTAAATTCTGACTGAAAGTTAGACATTAACAATTTGACCCTTAAAAGGCAATTGAAAGTGCTATAAAGGAATGATTTTGCTTGGATGAGGGGCATATATGATTTTTCTTAAAATTTGACATAGAGCCTCATTAGGTAGCCCTGGTTAGTCTGGAATTTACTATATACACCAGGCTGACCCCAAACAAGGAAATCTGCAGGTCTCTGCCTCTTTAGTGCTGGTATTACAGGCATAAACCACCACTCCCATTAAATGGAAATTAAATTTCTTATCTCTTCTTATTAGAAATGGTTTAGTTTAAATGAGTAATAGAACTAATAGAAAGAATCTCTATGTATATATAGAAGGGGTATTTATTACAAAGGCTTATGGGCTGTGGTCCAGCTAATCCTGTAACAATGACTGGTTATGAATGGGAAATCCAAGAATCCACCAGTTCTTCAATCCTTGAGGCTGGATGTCTCAGCCGGTCTTCAGTATACAGTGCACGCTGGAATCCTAAAGAAGCAGACGCTGATGCCAGTGACAGAATGCACTTGTTAGCAAGGTGAGAGCAAGAGGCAAAGAGTAGATCTTCCTTCCATGTCCTTTTATAGGGTTCTAGCAGAAGGCATGGCCACTGTTAGAGGTGGGCTTTCTCAGCCAAAGGATCAGGATTAAAGGCATGTCTTCCTACCTCAAAGATCTAGATTAGGAGTAGACTTTTCAAATTAAGCAAAATTCCCTCATTGGTGTGCCCTCTATTTTGGGATTTTAGTTAATTACAGATGTAGTCAAGTTGATGACTAGGAATAGCCATCAATTCGGAAGTTCTTCTTTCTCTTTCCGGTCTGACACTTGGCAAATGGTGCCCATGCATGAACTCATGGGAATCGTGAGAGGGAAGGCTCAAATCATCCTCAGTCCTCCAGGTTCCTGTCTGTGCTGCAGACTGGGATTTGTATATGTCATACTAGAAACACAAAAGTTTGCGTTCACATTCACTCTTAATTGACAGTCATGATCAGCTTACAAATGCAAAATGAAATTATACTGATTTCACAGAAAATGTTGAGTTAAAGAGATGAAGTGTCTTGCTCATGATCTTTAAACAGATACAAGGCTAATTGGGATAAAAATAGGTAACATTACAATGAAAGCTTGGACTGGTTAAGTATGATGTCATCAAATGTTCAGCCATTCTATAGGAAGAGTATCAGGGAGTTTGTTTCTCTTCATACTGTTAACATGCACAAGGTGTGCAAACCGTGAAGTAACATGTACTGTGGTGTGCATGCTGCAAATCACCAGGCAGAATGTCTGGGGCACAAACAAATAGGTATGGCTCCAACGTAGGGATTGGTTCACATTGGCAATCTGTATCTACTCTGGATGGCAATCATAGGGCCATGGACAGCTCATAAACTGGACAGATCATAAACTGGAAAGTATACCACGTGTAGCCAGTGGTGCATTCCCTGATATTTTCACCAGATCAGTGAGGAAAGCAAAGGGAGGACCACAGAGTTTCAGTGTCTACCACCTGGCCAGGACATAGTGGGCTTCCTTATCTGCAGAGATAGCCATCGCCCCACATCCCAGAGCAAGCTATCCACCAAACAGTCATCATCACCATTGTCATGATCATTGTTAGCAGCAGTGGAAGCAATTACCAGCCTGATTTGCACTCCAGACTAACATGTGTAAATAATCTTCATTTTTAAGGTAGTTGTAATAATTGCCACAAGGAAATTTCTATCATAAGTTTAATGATTTTAGTTATCAATATCTTTCCTCATCTATTGAAATGTCATAGCTTATATCTTCAGGAAAAGGTAGATTAATAAGTGAAAATCATAGAGGTTTACTTTATATGGCAGAGAAACAAATAGAAGTGCCTCACATTCCATATAGATGAAGAGCAAAGACCCGGGAAAGTCTGGGAGAGGTGTGTAGAGGTATGAGCAAAGAGCAAAGGGGTGTGATGCAGTGGTGGGTAGTAGAGACATAGTAAGGCTGTTCATTGTACCATTGTTCATTGTAAAAGTTGGTAAGTGGTGGGGTCTTGGTAAGGACAGTTGTTCATTGGTAAAGACACCAGTGGCCATGTCAGAGGAGCAGCAAGTAACACTTGCTTTGGGAGATCATCCCACCAGGAAGCAAAGCTCTGATGGGTGTATCTCAGATTGGCAACTCCAGAATGTCCCTTGCTACTGCTATGCCTCTGTAAGTTTGCCACTGCCATTTTTCGCTGGTATGTGGCAAGATATGCATGGCTGTGTGTGGCGATCCCCATTACCTTTAATGTACTGTGATTATCTCATGGAAATATTCCATTTTACTGGGCATTTTTTACCTGTGGATTATCATGAAGATGATTTTCTCCTAAGATGTACAGTTTAACTGAAGAAATAATTTTATATAATAATAGTGTTAGTTTAAGCAAGATCTGAATGGCTGAGGGTTCTTAATAAATATAGTAAGGGATTATGATACAGATTAGGTTAGTGGAAAAATTAATATAGGAGAAGGTTGCCCCTGCCTCTGATAAAGCAGAGGCTATGGAGGATAGAAAATAAGAACAAGGAAGTGTCACACAGCTAGGATTTATGAATTTCTCTTGAGGAGCTGTATAGACTGTGGGTTAGGTTAATGATTAAGAAAAACAATTGTGTCCCAGAAGCTAGGTTAGCTTAAATTCTATTAATTTTAATGTTGGGAGATATACTCATGGATTTCCATGTGCATCATAGCTAAAACAAAGTTTTAAATAATGACTTAAGGCTAGGTTAAGATGTTTTTGTTAGTCATTTTGAGGTAGAAAATCTTGGGGAACAATTTAAAATTTAGAAAGGCATGTAGTTGAGTGAGGGACTTGAGGTTAAAAAACCCTAGATCAAAGACAGTTTGACTGTTGTTGTTTGATATGCCTTTCATGGTAGGGTGGTTGGTGATAAGGTGATGATTAATTCCTTGTACCGATTTCTGCCCCCAGCTTCCTGATTTAAAAAAAAAAAACTGTTCATGTGTGGATATGCATGCTGAGGTTTTAAAGTAGAGCTGACTGATTTTTTTTCTATTATAAAAGCTTAGATTTGTGATTATTTTAAGATTTTTATGATTATTTTTTAAGATAAAAATAAAGTGAGTGATCCTTTCTTATTAACTAAAAAATGTAGCCTGCCAGTAAAAGAACTGGCTGAGAAAAATACCTTGCTTGCTTACACAGTTAATCTATGACAAGTTACTTGGACATGAATGTATGTGGGTTCTTGGGGATAATTTGTTTTTCTCCTGTAATATGTAAAAGGTTTAATCATGTAACGGATGTGGAAAACATGATGTTTTCTACTTGTAATCATTGTAGTCATTCACTTAAAAATTAAAATGTAACCACATTGTTATTTTATACTGCTTGAAAGATTTTGCTTGGGTATATAAGTTGTAAGTGAAAAATTAAGACAACTCTGAAGGGGTACACATGAATAGAGGTAAGAAAAAAATAAAGTGATGAGAGAGAGAGAGAGAGAATTGAAAGACCCTAAAGGTTTATGAGTGTGTCTTCTTCTGTTTTGCTGACCCTAGAGAGTTAAGTTTGGTCCCACTCTCCAGCCCCAGAGAATTAAGTTTTACTTCCTCAGATAGAGCAGTCAAATTGAGTGATTGAGTGATTAGTTCACTGACTCCATGGCTCCCCCTCAATTCCTGAGCTGCTAAAGGCTGGTCCTTACAGCAGTAGTGAAGCTGGTGAGTGTGGGGACCTGGTAAGGACATTTGTTCAATGGTAAAGCTGGAGAGTAGTGGGGGCCTGGTAAGGACAGTTGTTCAAATTCTTCTTGGAGTCCCCGTGGAATGTTTCTTCATTCTGATTATTTGAAAAGTTATCTGTCACTGAAGATCTTTAGAGAAAGAGGGGAAATTTCGGAGTGGCCTTTCTAGGTCTTAACTCTTGGTTCAGATTTGTATCAGGTTGGTAGGCAGCTCCTCCTTATGTTTTGATGGTTTGTTTCATCAGACTATGAGAATTCTAATCATGACAACATGTGGAGAAAAGATAAGAGATTCAGTGGCCCCCTCCCCTCCCCAAGCCTGTCTTCAGGACACTAACGTGAATGTTAAGTCTAGAGGAGTGGGCTAGAGCTATGCAAAATTAAGCAGTGTTGGTCAAAGTATAATCTTGTTGACCATTGTCTCAGTTCTGGTGCCAAAACGTTCTGTCACTGCTAGAGGGGGGCAGTCTGGCTGCCATGAGATGATTATTCTAATCATCCTCCAGTTGCCTTCATTTGAGAAGTGTTTTGAGTTTGAGGCTCACCATAGCCATAATTGTTGTTAGCTCATTCTTAGCAGCCGTGGATCATTTTAGTAAGTGTCTCTCAAAAAGATGCTTATTAATCAGTCCTCTAATTCCTGGAACAGAGGATAGCTGGAGGGTTGGGACAATGATGAGAATCCTTTAGAGAGCTTTCTGGGATCTGAAACAGGATGCTATCACAGTTGACAGTAAGATGTTCCACTAGTCTTACAACTATATGTTCAGCCTTGAAAGGGGATGAGAGAAGTTAGGTAGCATTAGGGGTTTAGCAGATATCCTGAGCAAACAAAATGCTCATGTGTAGAATGAAGTAGAGGAATGACTCAACATCCTCGTGGTGAATACAGATTATTAGAAATGGGCTGAATAAAGATGTAAGAGTTGGCCAACTTCCTAACTCATCTTCTCCCACCTTCTGCTCTTCACCTGCACCTTGGGGGCTCAATCCATTGCTCCACCTACTGAGACAGTGTGCCTGAACTAATGGGAGCACACCAATCCACCTGGCCTGGGACTGAATGAGCATATGATCAAACCAGACTCTCTGAATGTGGCAGCGAAAGTTGGCAGATGGAGAACCCACAAACAATGACACCAGGACCTATCTCTTCTGCATGTATTAACTTTTTGAGAACCGAGTCTTTTTGAATGC
>PVIU01014562.1:0-51483 GCA_004026605.1 Ondatra zibethicus | reverse complement strand
CCTATTTCTTCTGCATGTATTATCTTTTTGAGAACCGAGTCTTTTTGAATGCACTCCTTCCTAGGCCGGGAGGGATGGGGGTGGGCCTTGGACTTCCAACAGGGCAGGGCACCATGCCCTCTTTCAAGGAAGAAGGAGGAGGGAGGAGGGGTGGGGGGGTAGTGGGAGGGGACCGGGAGAAGGGGAAGAAAGGAAAAAAAATTTTATTTCTTTAATTATGTTTTGAATGGAAAAAATAAAACAAAACAATGTATGGAAAAAAAATAAAACAAGTAGAATTCTAAAAAAAAATAAGCCAAATTAAAAAAAAACATAAAAAAATTAAAAAAATAAAATAAAATAGTAACAATCAAAGACCTGATCAATTTAAAAGTGTGTGTGGGGGGAGATATGAAAGGCATTAGAGGGAAGAAAGAGGAAGAAAGTGATAGGATTATATTTCAATTAAAATGTATAAAACTGATCCTGCCAGGTGATTCTAATGGCATAAACAAGAAACAGAATCACCATAAGAGGAGCAGGGTTGATAAGAAAATTAAAATGAAAGGATTAGGCTGACAATTTCCAAACCCATGCCTTGCCCTCGAGATAGAAGTAAGACAACATGGCATCATGTATTTCTTGAAGGAAGCATCCAGTGCTATCCATAAAGACTCCCTATCCAAAAAAAAATGAACTTCAGTCTAACCAAAACTCATCATTTACCTCCAGTTTATATAAAATTCAAAGGACAGAAGAACATCCTAGAAGAAACCAAGACTACTAAAAATTCTGCTAAGTGAGCTAATTTCTTTAGTAAGTCAATTAATTTCATTTGTAAGGGTGAGGATAGACAGTGCTCTTAATATTTTAAAAGATGTACCTATTAGTTACATTATGTGGATCATGGATACTGATTTGTACCAATTGTTTAAAAACTAGTCAAACATTTTTATGACAATTATAAAAAATTGCAAGCAGACAAGACACTAATTAATGAGGAATTATTGCTAATACTATTGCATATAAAAGTAGAATTGTAGTTAATTTTCAAAATTTCTGCATCTATTGGAACTACAGTAAAATATTTTGAAATATTTTAGTAAAGTACGGTAAATATTGAAATATAGTAAAAAAAATGATGTCTGTGTCATCATGGATAGACTTATCTTTAAAATTTACAACCATAAACAAAGATGAGGGCAGGGTCTATTGAAGTTAGAGTGGCAAAATATTACTAACTGCTGAGCCTCAGTGACAAGGACATAAGAGTTTTTGATGAAGACTGTTGTGTAGTATATTTAAATACTCCTTAAAATAGCATGTTTATAAAGAATGAAAAACATATAAACATTTCTCTTTTCCTTGAGTTTCCATTTTGGTACCAGAATGATAGATTAGAAAACCAAGGAAGGTAGTAAATAGAGGGTAACTGGATAACAGCAAAGCATTGCTCAGTGTCTCACGAATCCTCACAGGAAACGGTAGAAAATACAAATGGTAGCTCTAGGGGTTAAGCAGAAACACTAACAGCTGAGCTGCAAATCTATTGTTAAAGTACTGAGTAGCTCCTAACATTAAACCTACCACAGAGTATTTCTCCAAGACTTTATTTTTCAGTACTGGTGATAGAACCCACCGTCTCATTCAGGCTGGGCAAACATTATACCACTAAGCTATATTACTAGCCCTTGTTTATGTTGAGACATAGCCTTAACTATACATCCCAGGGTGGATTTGAACTTGCCGTACTCCTAATCAGTTATGATTACATGCATAAGCCAGCAGGCCTGGCCATGAGCATGTTTTTGTTCGGTAGATGAGTACTAAAGCATGAGCAAATGGACTTATTTTGATTACATTTTGTGATTATATTCATCAAAACCCAGAAAACCAGTATAACCAAAAATGCATATTTAGCAAATTTTCAAAAATATAGAAATAGAACTGGTAGTTGATACAGTGAGTGATAAACTTGAGATTTTTGAAGACCATATTCTAAAGAACTAATTTGGGAGCTGAGAAAAAGGATTAAGAATTCAAGGGCAGCATTGGCTACATAGCAAGTTCAAGTCTAGCCTTCTCTACAAACAAGAAAAAGAAAATTAATTCTAAAATTAAAGCAATGTGCAAAACATGCTTATTATCACATGATAGTAGATACTCAACTATAATCCCCTTCAGAGGATTTTAACTCACATATACAAATACTAACAGAATATATATTTCCACATGATACTCTTTGGTAAAGATTATATCATAGTAGGAAAAATACAACATAAATGTTAAAAGAAAAAAATGAATCAAATTTACATATACAAGAATGTGTCTTTTAAAGTCTACATATAAAGGAGAAATCAAAGTAATATATCAAGAAGCTAGCAGGTGTTATGTTTGGGTAATGACAAAGCAATGATTTTTCTTTATTGTTTTGTTCTTCACTTTCAGCATTTTCTTTAATAAGAATACATTTTCATAAAAATATAATAAATATGAAGATATGGAAATTATTTTAAAAGATAGAGCTATGAACAAAAAAACTAAATAGATTTTATTAAGAATAAAATGTAAAATTCTGTGAGAAGGGATTTTTTTTTTAATGCCAAGTGTAGGAGCAACAAAGCTTAACATCAGTTCCTGTGAGATTATTTTTTAAAGACCAAGAAATTAACTGACTGTAAACTTGCTATAAGCCAACATTGACATGCATGGCTGAAAGAAAAAGATAGCCATAATTTCAACTTCAGTTTCCTTAATATAATTTGTATGCAAAACAAAGGCGGCAATAATATCCCCATTGTGCTGGATGAGTTGGACTCTATATAGAATTATTGTGCTCCACCTTGAACTTGAGCTTTAAAAGAAAGTGTTGAAGGCTGGAGCATAGCCAGCAGCACACAGCATCAGAAACATAGCATAGTGCACCGGTCTGCACACTCTGACCACATTAGAATCACCAGGGGGTGGTGATTGCACGGTAGAGTCCTGCATTCCGTCTCAGAGTTTCATTCCATAGATCTGATGCAGGACTTTGGATCTGCATTTCTAGCTAGAGTCTAGAGAATACCAACGCTGCTGATTTGAAGACCATGTTTAAGGTGCACTTCTACTAGGATAAAGGGGGACTGTAAAACCAAACATCCAGGAATGGAGTCCCAACTTTTCCAACAACCCGCTCAGTGACCATGGACAAGCATGCTTTATCTGTATAAGAAATAATTTTAGCTTCCTTGTGGTGGTAACCTGACATCCATGTGGTAGTTATAAAGCATTTTGAGTCTACAGGTTGGCATATAATAACGCTGTCAGTTTTATGTGAGGAACACAACAATTGTTTCATCTACATAGCAGAACATTACTGAGTCTTTAGGAGGACTTCTGTGTAGAAAACCTCTTCTGCATAGTCCCTAAACACCAATGTGGAATCAAGGGACAGAGTGGTCAACCAAGAGCCTTCAGATCTCTATCTAGAACATTCAGCAGATAGAGCATTATGGACTGGATGGGTTTTGAGTGTCCCGGCCCACTGAGACACTTCATTGTGAGAGGTGATAGAAAGAGGGGCCTACAGGGTGCGAAGAACACCATAAACTTCATTCGGTTCTATTAACTCAGCCATGGTGGAAGGAAATTGCCACTTGTGATCGCCCAGAGTCCCATCAGCATTGGTATCATCTGAGGCTTCATCAAAAGCGCTGATTCCCAGCATCACTTTACAGCCATTGAACCAGATTCCCTGGGGGTAGGGCTGGATCTTGTTTCAATGAGCATTCCTGGTGGTGCTAATGCACACTCAAGTACAAAAGGTTAAATGACCTAGGTATGTGCAACCATTGATACAACATTACTATCTATAGTATTCAATTGAGAACCATACAATTACATCTCTCTCTCTCTCTCTCTCTCTCTCTCTCTCTCTCTCTCTCTCTCTCTCTCATAATATTTTAAGTAGATTTATGATTTTTTTTGTTGGCCTACATTCATAGCTACCCTTGCCCATGAAAGTACCCCCAAACATCATTTTCCTGAGGGTCTGGATTTTAATCACTCCCATAAGATAGCATATAGAATATGTCAAACTTCTACTTACACTACATATACATACATACATAAATACATATACATACACATATCACACTAAGATAATAGTAAAGGGACCTGGAGAGAGGACTCAGCAATTAAGAGCACTTGTTGCTCTTGCAGAGGATCTGGGTCCAGTTTCTAGCATCCACATGGCAGCTCAAGCATCATAACATCAGTTCCAGGGGATGTGATGCCCTCTTTTGACCAAAGAGGGCACAAGGCAAACAAATGGTACATCTGTATTCATGCAGGCAAACATTCATACACATGAAATTAAAACTGTTTTGCTTTTGACGTTCATAGTTTTGTTCATTGAGAGAAAGCATAAAGTTGAGTAGATACAAAGGTAAAGAGGATTTGGGAGGAGTTGGAGGAAGGAAAAGAATATGATTAAAACATATGGCATGAAAGACGTAATAAAAAATAAATAAACCATTAAAAACAGAAATAATAGACTTGTTTAAAAATCATAAAATCTAAATCACAGAGTTAAGCAACTACCTCCTTTAGAATAGCAAGTTCTTCAGTAGGTAAGCTCTGAGGTAGGTACTGACCTCGCAGTTTATAGATGTGAAAACTAAGGCGGGAAGAGGAAAGATTAAACCATCTCCAAAAAGTCATGTAACTCCTAAGGGGTAAAAATTGACTTAGAATACAGCCAACGTTCCATCCAGCTAGCCTCCACACTGTCCTTCCTGTGGACAGCAGTGAAGCAAAGAGATCTAATGAAGACAAACCCTGCCTTGGCCTACACGTCTGTGAGACAGAGACTGGAAGATACATGGATCGGGTGGGGAGATGGTGGATGCAAACTCGTCATGGTGAGTACTAGCAGCCAGAGAAAAGCAGGAAGCCAGAACTAGGACACAGTTTGCATGCTCTCTGTCCCCGATGAGTACTAGGAGTAGATGCAGGAAGCGGGGTGTCTGTGTTCTTGAGCATTCTGCAAGTCCACTGGAAGCTATAATAGGGAGGGGCATGAGACACTCTGGCAAAAAGCCTTTCCTCTACAAAGCCATTCCAAAGGAAACCATGTGGTGCGACGGGAGAAGAGTCACCAAGGGAGAGGAGCTGCTGAGAGCACCTGTTCTAAGTAACAAGTGATGAGGCGCTCATAAGAAGCCTCACCCAAGGGCTAACAAGGTCATGCGCAATAATTGGGTCTGGGAATACAACAGAGGACAAGAGGAAGGGACAGGATGAGCACCCTGAGGGACAGCGGGTCTCAGCTTCTTAAAGCTTCCCCTCCTAGGCTCCCGGGGCCGCTTTACAACTCTCTATATTAAATAGCCTTCGCCTACTAGCAGGGCACCCATAGTTCTCCTCCGTTAGCCTCGGTAGGTGAGGGCATCTGCAAAAGAGGGGCTGCAGCTGATCCCCCCTTCCCAAATCCGCAGCTTCCAGCTCAGTCCTTGGCACATCGCGGGTGTGCTGCAAATGCTTGTGGGATTGAGGGTGCTGAAAGAATTCAGGCACCCAGAGTTAATGGAACGCACTGTTACCTTAAAGGCAAGGAGGCATGAGAAGAGGACTTAACCCAGAGGCTGTGTCCTCATTAGCAGGCTCCTTCGGGGTAGAGCCAGAGACTGGGATTAAAGCACACTGTGTTTGGATGGAGGCAGGGGATCAAAGAAACACCAGGAGAGGTCTTCAGAAGTGACAGAGGAAAGGAAGGCAGGCAGCGAAGGGCATTTTGGCCAGGAAGCTTAAGCCCACTGGGAAAGCCCCCAGGAACTTGTATAGAACCTCCAAGAGCCAGAAGAGAGCAGGGGCAGGTACTGGCCACCTCCCATCAATTGTTGTTGGCTCAGGGCCAGCAAGGAGGGAGGGGCTAGTGAGTCCCCCGAATGCTGTGCCACTCACAGTAGACTCCGGTGGGATAAGAGAGCCCTTGGGCAGAATGCAGGAGCCTGCAGGTAGAAGCCAGACAGGCATACAGGAAAGTAGCAAGGACAAGGGGAGTGTCCCCCCAAACTTTAGAAGCCTCAGAATCCCCTGAGTTCACCCCACCCCTAATCTTCTTAAGACAGGTTTGTGAAAACGTGCCTGTTTAACAAGCTCCTAGGCGCCTCCGATCTGAAAGCACACCTCCAGAACCGTGGGCTCAGAGGGGAGAAGCCAGGATCCTAACGGGTCAGTACAGATTGCACGCTGTGCAAACCGCACCGCCTGAGACTGGCAGAATCTACTAGTGACAAAGGCAGAGAGGTGAGGTGCACTTTGCTTTGCTCTCTGCAATGGAAATCTTCCTACCTCACTCAAAGCCTGTGCGTGGGAGTCTCATGCTTCAGGAGTTGGGAACAGGCAGCCAACTTCTCTGCACCTGCTGTGGCCAAGGCCACGGCTACTCTCTCACGCCACCCTCAGGACACTGCCTCCCCATGTGTTCTGGGCTGGTATTTTTTTTCTTCGGGTATGGTCTGACAAGCTTAGACCCCAGGTGCAGAGAGTACAAGGAAACCGTTCAGAGGTGCTGCAGCATTGTGCTACATAATTAATTCAGCTAGGGAACAAGCCTGAGCCGCTCGCTCTCAGGAAGCTGCTCCTCATCGCTGACTCAGAACTGGCCAGGGAGGCCAAAGGCAGCCTGAGTCCCTTCCAGCCCAGCCTCAGAACCATCGCACAGTGACCTTGAGGGACTCCTCCTCAGCTCTCAACAAGGTGAAGCCTCCAGAAGACACCCAAATCATTCACTTATCACAGTATGCCCATTCAAAGGCTATATTAACCTGAAAGATATCAGGCCTCCTTATCCTCTGCTGAAAAACAAAAGGAGACTATGAATTTGAAAGAGACTGAGGAGGGCTATATTGGGGGAGTTTGGAGGGAGAAAAGGAGAGGGGAAATGATGCAATTATAGTGTAATCTCAAAAACTAAAAGAAAAAAATTAAAGAGCATGTGCTTGCAGGGCACACAGCATCCTAAATAAAAATTGGTGCTTATTTCCCACGATATTAAATTTCCACTTGAAATCAACACAGTGAGATTCAAAAGACAAAAGTACCCATGACCTCTCTCTAGAGAGGAGCAGCAAAAGGCAGGGAGACAGATAACAAATTTACCCTTCAAGGAAGCAGAGGCATCCTCGTTTATCTTTTACAGTGATCACGCCTGGCAAAAAAGACAAAGCCCACCCCCACACTTCCATTTTGAGATAGGGTCGCTGCCACAAAAGCTAAGCGGTTAGGCTCTCAGACCACTACAAGTATCTGAGTTTCCCTACCACTCAGTTAGGGAGGTTGGTCACGAAGGAAAGATGAGGTCAACACCTCTTAGGAGGTGCTTTAATTAGCTGCAGTCCTGAGCTTCATGGTGAGAGAAAGAAAAGCTTTAGACCCCTCACGAATCAGAACACTTTTTTTCAGCTTTCCCAATGGGTAGCGAAGTGAGTCAGCATCAGCCCAGTGTGGGCACTATTATTGATGAGAAATCTTCCGCCTGGGTGATATACTGCATACGACACATGCCCAAAGAACGGTGCCAAGTCATACCAGGAAGGGAAGGCGAATTATTCCCCTCCACTTCAAATGCAGGCAAATCCTGTCTTAATGCAGGGGCTACTCCATATCAGAAAGACAAAGCCCAGAGATGGGCAGAGATTTCCATCTAAGACTCAAGGAATTATTAGGCAGAGTCTCTTCTTTCTTGTTGACTATTAAAAAGGCAATCAAGTTGAGGAAAGCAGAAGGAAAAGGGGGGCTGGGGAATGTGGTGAGAAAAATACATTATTTCAAAAACAGCCCCACAGTGAAAAGCAGCACAAAAGCCTGTAAGGCAGCTTCTGTCTTCTTTGTCAGTACTGTGAGCTCCACCTAGAGGTCATTTCTAGAATCGCAAGTTGATTCAAGTTAGGAAAAGAAAAATCTACATTTTGGGGGGTCCAGGGCTGGTACTGACTGGGAGAACTGATGGGTATCCTTGGATAACATCCTGTTTCTTGTCTAGCCTTACTGGAACTTCTCTGAACCTTGAGATGCAAGATCTCCTCAGGGAACCTCGTGAGCTCCCGAAGGACAATTGCCTTTGATGTTTGCGCCTGTCAGGCTGCTGCTGGAGTTCCTGGCAGGTTGAACTCAGCTCAAAGAAAAGAATGTTCAAAGAATACCCTTAGAAGGGAAAAAGTGACAGTTATGGTTGAAATAAAATAAAAGACTGGCGAGAAACCCAGAAAGCCAATGGAACACGTCTACTATTAGAAGGACTGAGAATAGTTGGTTTACTTCAAGGACTCATGGACCACTTGCTTAGAGGACCCAACAAGTACTCTGAAGTGACCTTAATTTCTATTTCTGAAAAGCTGACTAGAAGTTCCCAAATAGTCATAACTCATTCATTCATATGCTTTCTCTCTCTCTCCCTCTTCGTTTCCCTCCCTCCTTCCATCTCTCTCCCCCTCTCTTCACACCAGTCGTCCTGTGAAAATTGATACTTTAGGACTCCAGGCTACAACAAAGGGTACCTAATACCCTGAGCAGTACAAGTACAAGATACATCCTGCCCCACACACCTCAAGCTAGTTCTGCCAATAAACCAAGCCTTCAAGAAACAACAATGTGGTTGGTGCCAAAAGTTTCATCTACCGTATGGAGAGTGTGTTGTTCCCCTCCCCCCCGCACAGCCTGTGTGTTCCTGCCTCCTCCAGCCTGGGCCGTACATGACCTAAAACAGCTTTGACAGATCTTGGAGAGAAAGAAAAAATAGAAGCAAAATTACCCTTTCTGTTCTTTCACTTCAACAAGGGGGCTTGGTATTTATAGCATCCCTGCAGTGAGAATTTCCTTATTTCTTGACCATAATGCAAAAATACTGGGCTCATGATGACTCAAAGCAATGGACCTAATGATAATAGTCAGAGGGGGTGGCAAAAATCACAAATGCACAGACCTCCAACTTGATACACTGAAGCAATCATTGCTAATGACATGCCCAGCACAATCTCACATTTCCATGTCCCCTCTAGAAGGAAGAAATGTTCCCCATTTCAGAGCCTTTCAGCTACAAAGTAGCATCCGTAGGGAGTACAGCAAGTGTACGCCCTGGCCCTGCCCGTGAAGAATTTCTCCAATTCAAGATGGACCCCTTCATTATTGGTAGACAACACAGCTGTTCAACTGTTTCCCTGTTTATTCCTTTATCTTGTCACACAGCATCAGAGAATTTTACCAGGCTTCACAAGTATCAACTTGTGACAGGAACTAGTTTTTTCTATTACTCCACAATGCTCTAAGATCACTCCTATACAGCTGATATGCGTGCTTTCTGGACCATTTGGGGAATGTGATGGGCTAGGAAGCACATGTGCTTTACTGCAGGAAAGGACTTGCCTCAGGACGTTTGCACACATCAAGCACAAATGGAGAAGACACATGGACAATATGGGGTTTTCTTCTGTGCAACTGGAGGGCCCTTCTGCCAGCTGCTTCCCATGGCTCCCCACGGCTCTACATTCTGCCATATCCAAAGATGGTTTATAGCAAAATTCACTAGGCAGAAAGCCATGTGGCTCTTACAGACAGCAATTAAGAGCAAAAGAAAGGCTGAATTACATGGCATTTGAAAATACAGTTAGAGAAAGAACAAGTCGGATCTTATTTTCTGTTACCTCCCGGTGATGAAATCTATGTGTTCATCCAAAAGAACACACCTACTTCTGGGGTTATTTGGAGCCAACAGCTCAGTCAATAAAAAAATCAACTGCACAGTCAATGTCAAGCATGAAAATCCATTAAACATAAAGTTGGGGCTTTTTTTTCTTCCATCAAAGGAAATCCTTACCTTTTCTTGAGCTTTCCTTTTTGTCCCCGCATCCATCCATTCATTTTCTTTCTCCAGCATGTCAATAAAGGCCCAGCGAACACCCTCAATCAATTCTTCCATCTATAAGAAAATACCCCAAAAAAAAAGCAGCATCAAAGCCAGAAACTTCAGACAAGGTTCCCTCAACCTAAATCAAGTTGCAAAAAAAAAAAAAATACTTCAAGGTTCAAAACTGGGAGGTGGGAGGGGCTTTCAGTTCAATTCCATGTGCTGACATTTTTTGGGGGAGCATCTGTGAATGGATTGTGCAGGGAGGTGGTAGAAAACCCAACAGGAGCTATCACTAGTCAATCACTTACCTATACTGAGCTAAGAAATGGGTTTGTCCTTATCAAGGTAACAAACAATTTCAATAATTTCATAAGAGTAAGGGAATGTAGCTCAGTGGTAAAGTGCATAACTAACAAGTGCAAGGCCCTAGGTTCTAACCCCAATGCCACACACACACACACACACATATGCACACAAACACACATATACACAACACACACACAGTTTATCAGAACCCGAGAGTGCTAAGCAAAAGCACGGGCTGTGTATCTTAGATAGGCAGTACCAAGAAAGTGAGCAACTGAAAGAGCTATTGTTAAAAAAGAATCACGCAGGGAGATAGAGCACCCAAAAAGACATCATGCCAGCATGAATTAGATTTATGTTAGGACCCCAAATGTCCCTAAATTCAGTGACAGGAAGTTTTCTGAAAGGCTTTTTCCAGAGCTTTTAAAGAATGAGATCACATCCATGTTGAGGACACATTTGCTTTGTTGAAAGCCTCAGCAGGGATGGGAAAACTGGGGGAAGAGAGACACTGATGCAGGAATGCAAGGAGACCCCACCATGTATGTATTTATGCCTCATAATCCCATTCACCTGCGGAAATACCTTCGCTTCCTTAATGAAATAGCCAATCAAGAACAAACCCTGGAGTCTGATCTCTATTTGTTGTTGAGATTATGGACCTATAAATCAATTGTTAATATTTTCTAAACATCCCCTTTATTTTATAAGGAACTGTCAGCATAAAACTCACTTAAATGAATTTCTCTCTGTGTTTAATAAGTTTCTGCTATGTTTTCAGTTCAATAACAGTTGTAAGAGAACCAGAGCTGTAAATCAGTGGGCTGGGTTCCATCGTATGTAAATAAGAACAAACAGCAGATGGGAAAGGGGGAGCCTCACAGCTATTTCTTCCCAACTTAGTGAAAACACTAAAAGAAAGAGAAAGCTCAAGTTGGGATCCAGGCATGACAAGAACATGAAATGACAGGAAAACAAAAGCCTCTTCAAAATCATTAAGTCGTAGTTCTCAATTTTATGATCATCCTGGGATCTTGGGGGAGCTTTGAAAGTCCTGACAAAAAGTGATTTAAAAGAAAAAAGAATGAATGAATGAATTTTGGAGCCCAGGCATCAGGACACGGGCACCTTTGGTCCTAAGGTTCAGCCTGGGCATTGGGAGTTTTGAAAGTTCTCCAGGTGAGTCCTATGTACAGAAAGGGTTACTCCATGCGCATTTCAGGAAGTCACTTATTTTTATAAACAAGAAAGCTAAAAGTCGAAGAACTAGGTAAATTCATACATGTAGTGAAGATCAGAGCCAGGCCTTGACCACAGAGCCTAAATGACAAATATGAGTGCAGAGCTTCTAGAAGCCTCAAAGGCTTCCCCCCCCCCCCATGAATCAGAGGAACATGTCACGGAAGTAGCAAGTAATGGAGAGTCAGATGCAGAAGCAACCATTCCTACACGGAAGTAGCAAGTAATGGAGAGTCAGACGCAGAAGCAACCATTCCTACACGGAAGTAGCAAGTAATGGAGAGTCAGATGCAGAAGCAACCATCCCTACACGGAAGTAGCAAGTAATGGAGAGTCAGACGCAGAAGCAACCATTCCTACACGGAAGTAGCAAGTAATGGAGAGTCAGATGCAGAAGCAACCATTCCTAACAGGAAGCCTGACAAGAGGGGGTACAGAAATGCCATGAAGCCTCCCAGAGACTACTACATCTTTTGCTTATGCAGTAATTAGCACCCTTAAAACTTGATGAGCTCACCAAGTTAGCATATCACCTGCAGGCAGAAAGTGCAAGGCAGTCGTCTCAAGTCAGAGGCGGACACCAGGGATGGAAAGAAGTGAGTAGAGTTGACAAATTTAGTGATCGAAGAAATAGAACCAGATGATTCATAGCATGTGGAGAGGGGAGAAAATCAGGGAGATGGGCAATGCCCAGGCTATAGGCAGGGACAATGCAGCAGATACTGCTACTGCTGGCATTCTCTAAGATGAAAATATGAGGGAAAAAGAGAGGTAGACGGCAGTGTGATGAGGAGAGTGCGGGCATCGAGATAGCCAATCTGTGTAACCCAGCAGAGGAGCTATGAAAGAAAGGGAAGAGGTGGGCGCTGGGATAATGGGGCGGTCTGAGGCTTGGGACTCTGCAAGATCTGCTGCTGATGGTTTTGTTGACATTGCTGCTGCTTGGTGTGGGAGCTCTCTGTGTTCTAACACCAATGGACACACTGAGAAAGGAACGGCTAAAACTATGGCCTTGGTGATTTGGGGGCATTATAACAGCTATCAAATGTATCAAAGGCTTAAGAATAGAATTTCCCACAGGTTTTCCAAGCTCTTTGTCTGTAATCTGCTGATTAGCATTCCAAGTGGAAATACACTGAGGCAAACCGATTTCAGCTTATTGTCTGAATGAAGAATGGCAGTTTACTCATATGTAGAATTCCCTCTCCTCCTCCCTCCTCTATCCTCCCTAAAGCAACACTTTGATAACTCACTCTGTGGCTTTCATCTACATCAAAATGTAAGGAAATCACTTCACTTCTTGCCACCCTTGGTCCTTCTTTGCCCTTGAGAACAACTTCAGGTGTTCTCGTTCTCTCTTCCTCTCTCTCTCTCTCTCTCTCTCTCTCTCTCTCTCTCTCTCTCTCCTTTATGGATTTATTCTATAATGTTTTCTGTGAAATGGTACTGAACTACCCTAACAGACTTCCAGAACAAGAGAAATATTTTCAAATTATTGATGTCATTGTTTGGCATGTCAATGCAAATAAGATAATGATTTTAGCATGCTGGAACCAGGAAGATAAATCATAGAGCACTTTCGATTTTTATCTTTGGACTAGTCTACAGACTCACACAATAACATTGCCTTTAGTCAAACTGCACTCCCAGAAGCAGTAAAAGCCTGACAATTTTTAAGTAAGGGGGAAAGAGAAATAATATTTGTTCACCAAACCTTGACCTGATGCCCCAAGAGTCACCATATAGCATTAATGGAAATCACTTAAAGATAAAGTCAGCAGGTTAAGTTATCCACACAAATTGTTTATTTAGAGTCAAAGACCAAAATGCAACATACAAGAATTAACTAAAATATTACTGCAATAAAATCTGTCACATTCAGGTTAAGGGCCTTCCAGGTTTAGCAACTTTTGGAAAGCATCTGTCTGTTTCAGATTTATGAATTAACACCGAAAGTACAGTTCATTTGGTTGGTCTATGGCAGTGGTTAGTTCTCTTCCTCAACCATGTCTGTTTCAAAGTTGGCTCTCCTCATTCTTTGCACCCCATGATTTGGGTCATAACATCCTATATCAGACAATAGAAAATTTCACATGTATCTTTATCCATGTTTTTCTTCTATTCTGAGCTTTTAATAAATGAGGCTTTCCTATCATGTCCTTCCCACTCCCTCGTCTCTCTCTTCTCACCTTTTCTTCCCACACTTAGGCATGGGAAATTTTTCTTTCATATAAACAGGTAGTCATGGTATATACCAAGTCATTTAAGCACATGCTGACAGTGTTTTGTGATCAGGGGATTCAGTTTACCCCATGATTATAGTTCCCTTCCAGTCTTTGCTTCTGGCTATAGAGAAACCCTACAAAACCAATTCAAATCCTTACTCACATCCATGAATCCCATCCCGATGTTTCAATCCCTGTTGGAGTTCCTCTCAGGCTTATAATAAGAACAATATGAGTATATATGGTGCATGATTGTTTTTTCATTTATATTTATTTCCTAACAAAATATAGAAATGTGAGAATAAGAAACATGACACAGATCAAAAATATAGATATGTAAGACAGCCAATAGGTATCCTGAAAATTAACTTTTCTGTAACTTTTATGATTTTATACATCACATATGATTTTTACATGGTGATTTTATATCTCATATTCATACCTAATACTGACATTGAGCAGATGCTCAGTAAAGACAAATTCATCACTTCATGCTTTTCAAACTCTCCACTGAAAGTTTTAACTAGAGAAACTAAGTAAGAACAAGAAATAGAAAGCATACAAACAGGAAAGGAAGAAATAAAAGTATCTCTGTTTATAGATTATATGTTCTTACAGGCAGACAAACCTAAAACTTCATAAAATGACTCATAAAATGATAAATTCAGTAATGTTACAAGATATAAAATAAATGCACAAAACAACTTACACATTATATCCCATAAAATTGATGAGAAAGAACTTTTAAAAGCAAATCCATTTACAATAGCTAAGAATTAAAATATGTAGGACTAGATTAACACAGGAAGCAAAAGAGTACTACAATAAAAAGTAGACCACCGTGTTTAAGGAAAGAAGGGGAACCAAAAATTGGAAATACCTCCCATTTTCATGAGAGGAATAATTAATATTGTTAAAATGCCTATGTTACTCAAAATGATTTATGGATTCAAAGCAATTCCTGGGGGGAATACCAATAAAAATTTTTTACAGAACTAGAAAAAGCCATCCTGAAATTGCTGCAGAAGCACAGAAGACCCCAAATAGCCCAAACAATCCTGGGAAAAAAAAGAGCAAAGCTGAAGGCATTACAATATCTAGTTTTGAGACATACTACAAGGCATAAGCAAAACAGCATGGTACTGGCATGAGAACAGACACACAAGCCAGTGGAACAGAACAGGAATGCCAGAAATAAACCCATGCATCCACAGCCAACTGATTCTCCACAAAAGGCCAAAAATACAGATTTTCCTCATCAATAAATGATCCTGGGAAAACTGGATATTCATATGTATAATATTGAATTAGATCCCCATCTCTCACTTGGTACTAAAATGAACTCAAAATAGATTTGAGAAACAGAAGAAATAGAAGGAAACAGAGAAAACAGCCCTAAACATTGGTGTAGATTGTGAAATGTTTTCATTATGATCCCGAAAGAACAAGAAACAAAGACAAAAATACAGGATTGGAATTCATCATACTAGAAAGCCTCTGTACCACAAAAGGAACAAAATTAAGAACTATAGAAGAAAATATCTGTGAATTAACCATCTGATGAAGTATTAATATCCTAACCATAGAGTACAAAAAAAGAAATAGAAAAACAAACCCTAAGGAATTCAATTTTAAAATGGGCAAATGATCTGAATAGATATGTCTCAAAAGAAGAAATATAAGTGGTCAAACAGTATATGAAAGAAAAATGCAGGGTTATTAGCCATTGAGGAAGTGGAAATCAAAGCCACAGTATCATCTCATCTGGCTGGCTGCGATGGCTATTATTTTTAAATAAAAAATGCTGGTGATGAAATGGCAGGCTACGTTTGGACATTTGGAAAATGTAAGTCAACCTGAAAGTAGAAGAGTAATTATTAGAGGTTGGAATATGAGGAAATAGGACATGAGAAGCTAGATTTGATTGGTGTACCTTGTATACACATACTAAATCATCATAGTAAGCAAATGTTTTTCATGTATACAAATCTATAATGTTCATCTGATATAAGAGAAACTATAAAGTTCTCTCACATATAGTATGTGATTTCCCAAATATAATGAACACATTTAACAATATGGACCTTTAAAAGAGGGAAAAGTACATGCCATCCCTTTTAAAACAAAGTCAGTCTTTAAAACAGACCTATTCAAATTGAGAGATTCAAAACTGAATCCATCAGTGAATAACAAATCTATCTTTACATTACTGGGAAGGTTCACAGCCAATGTCTCTGGAATGGCTATAGCCTGCAACCAAATGCAAACTTCACTGAAAAACAGGTAGTTTGGTGGGTTAGCCTAGTCTACTTTTAAATTAGTGGTATCAACATTACATTTGGAAAATGACAAAGAATGGTGTGTGTGTGTATATATATATGTGTGTGTGTGCGTATTTATACACATGTGTGTATTTTATATATGTGTGTGTGTATACAAATATATACATATTATATATTTGTGCATATATATATATATATATCCATACCATTGATGTAGAATAGAGTTAGATTCCTCTACTTAAAACCACTTGATTAATGAAAGAGAAGAATGGACATCATTATTAATGTTTGTAAGTCAACTAAAAATGGGCTATATTCTCAGGAAAGGGCAACTGTCATTTTACCAGAAATATAGACACTAAGTGAATTCATAAATATTGCATATTCACTGATTCATTCGGCTATTAATATTTATATAAATGAGTTTGAATTAGCTTCTGATAAGAATATAATAATGTCATTGAGATAAGTGAAAAATGAACCTACAATGGAGGTGGAACAAATGGTTAAGTCAAAAAGAAAAAAGTCTAAGGACAGAAACTGCTGTGGTTTCTGGCAGCCAAGTGAGCTAATAAATCATATCAGATTGTCAGGATTAGCAAACTTGCATAGCCATAAACATGCTGGCAAAGAAAAAAGGAATATCCAATTATTTGGGCCCAAGCAATGCTATAAAGCATGTTAGTCTGGTGGCACAAGAGTTTAGCATGTCCTTTCATCAAAAGCTACACATCTGTAAGGCTGGGCTAGGAACAGGAAGGGTATCATTTTGACCAAATATGAATATACAAGCTGTTTCCTATTTTATAATTTATCATGTCCTGCTTGCCACTTTCAGAGGGAATGGATCATAAACCAGGATATTATCTACAAGTTAACAATATCAGCATAATGGCTCAGCCTTGGCCTTAGCTGTGGTAACAATACCCTTTCCCCCAGCAAGTAACTGTATTTGGCCATTCCCAATGTTCAGATCTGATTCAAGGCACAAATACTTTCTTGCAGTAAATGATTCTCCAGTACCAGGCTTTTGCATTGCATAGGTCTGATCCAATTTCCTTGCCAAGATGGTGACCAATAAAATGTGTCAAAAGCAACATTGTCCAAGACATAGACAACAAATGTGAAAAGTGGGCCAAATATGTCATAACCATGGCAGCACACTCAAGGACAAAGCCAAGAGTAGTGTCCACACTTATTTCTAAAGAATTCCCGATGAGACATCTAAATTACTTCTTTTGCTGGATGTCATTTTACCAAAGATTGCATAAGTGAGTTGTCAGCACTGGGGTCTAAGGATATTTACTGCAACAAGACTCGGCCCATAGAGAGCTGTGAAACCTGGATCTGTTATAATAATTATATTTGGCTCCTTGAGTAGTTTCTTGAGATTCTCCTATGAGCCAAACCAATGTTAAATGATAGGACAACTTCTGAAATGTGGCCAAGCCAATAGCATTTAAAAAGGTATTTATTCCAGGTGTGGAGAGATGGCCCAGCAGTTAAGAAAGCTTGCTGCTCTTGCAGAGGATCACAGTTTGGTTCCCAGTACCTATGTGGGGCAGCTAACAAATACTTATAACTCCAGCTTTAGGGGATCTGACTGACCTCCACAGTCACCCACATGGATATGTACTTACACACGCATGCACACACACACACACACACACACACACACACACACACACACACACACACACACTCTAATACCTTTTATTTAAAAAAAGAAACGTAGCCTTATTCCAACTGAAAACTCCTACACCGGCATTCCATGACAAGATTCCCTATACTTCCCTCACTCCAAAATAAACCCAAAAGAGGAAATCTGCATGTAGAAGATGCCACAGCCTGTGTCAAAACCTTCATATGACAAGCCCTACCTTTCCTGCTAGCACTTGCTGGCTACTTACGGTGTATCACAGATTGTGCTGAGCCAACTCTAAGGATTATCTCATTTAATCCTCACCCCAACCCAAAAAGGCAGGTCCTGCTTTATCTCTTTCTGTGATATTCTGAAATCATGGCTTGATTCTTGCACCCGCTCCTTTACCTACAGCCTGTGCTATGTGGCTTTAGATCCTTTCACTAAGAAGCACACCTTGGTAGTCTGGCCCTGCCTTGTGGTCTTTCGTCAAGAGAATGCATACACAGCATTTGAGTTAGCTACTTGTCCTGTGGCTGTGATAAGATACCAGGAGGGAGGGTTTATTTTGGCTCACAGTTTGAAAGTATAGTCTATCCCAGTGAGGAAGAAACAGCAGCAAGAATATGGGGAAGATGGTCACATCGCATCCAAGGTTATCAAAGAAAGAACAGCAAATGATCACTTTCTTCTTATTCAGCCAGGGATTCCAGCCCGTGGAATGGTGCTACCCATACTTAAGTTGGGTCTTTCCTCTTTCGCTAAACCTATCTGAAAAAAACCCTCATAAATACTATCAGAGGTGTGTTTCCATGGTGATTCTACATTTAGTCAAGTTGACAATGAAGCTTAAGTATCACAACCTTTATGCCAGTCTGAGCCTGAGCCTCAAGAGACCCCACATGTTTCTGCTTGTTCACTTGTACCTCTGCCATCATCATGGGAGCAATTCCAGGCTAGCCAGATGACAGAAGTAAGACACATGGAGCAGGGCCTAGCTGTCCCAGTCACTTCTGCCAAAACTAATCTTGATGGGCCAACCCCCAGATATTTGAGCAAACACAGCCAAAATCAGCAGATCTGTAGAGGGGACCACCACTGACTCCAGATGCATTGGCAGTGATTGTTTATTGCTGAATGCCAGTTTGGCATTCAGCAATAAACAGATACTTGTGCAACAGATACTTGTGCAGAATTTATAAATTTGAAAATGGGTTCAAAGAGGTTAACTAATTTCCACAAATTGGTAAAAGTAGATGCAAGTTTTGAGGGATACCAATGCAACTTTTCAGAAAACTAGGTGTAATTTCTACTCAAGGTTATTCTAAAACCAAAATCATTTCATTTTCCTGATTTCATACAGGTCCTCAGCAGAGTTTCTCCAGAAACTGACCCCGCTGATAGCCAGTACTATTTAGTAGGTGAACTAAACAAGGACACCCAGTAATCAGAGTAACTTTTCTATGCATAACTGGTGCCCAAAAGCACTTTTTTCTGGATAATGATCTTCCTGAGAGCAACGCTCATGAATATCTGCATATGTAGAGAACAAAGACATAAAAGGACAGAACCGTGATGCATGACGCTGACTTTCAGGTGACTTCTGCCATCAGCATTATAGTTATGTCTCATTTACTCAACTACTGAGAGAAATGGTGACCAAGGGAATTGGAGACTATTCGTGGCAGCACATCAGTTCAATTATCTTGGCTCACTGATGAGGTGAGCTCCTAGTATATGGAGGTTTCAAGTTCAAACTCCACCACAGCAATTGGACCCATGTGGGTATTTAAGTCTTTAACACCAGCTAAAGCAGTATGAGGTAGGAGGAGAACTCCTTTCTTGGGATTAGAATATCCCAGAATTGCTCACATAGCAGTTTGGACAAATAGAAGACACTGTAGTCATCTATAGGTCATCTAGGGCTTTGCGAGGACATAAATTTGGAGGTGGGAGGGGAAACAAGAGTACAAGAGGAAGTAAGGCCTGTTCTAAGCAGTAAATAAAATTTTTATTCTTCACCTAATAAAGTCTAAATATGAAGTATAATGAAATATTTACCTTACTTTAATTGGATTAACTTTCTGTGTATAGAATGTTTTCCTATCTATTGAGTCCAGTGACTTCAGTTTACATCTGAGAGCTGCTAAAGATTTTCCCTTTGACCAAACTTTAGTCAGTCTCTTCTGAGTCCTCTTTTCAAGTGAATCTTGACAGTGCCCTCCTCCCCAACCCCCAGCCCCATTCAGTGCTCACCAGACCCGCCTTGCCAACTTTGAACAAAATTCCCGCTTAAGAAATTTTCAATGTCTCATCACTTTCAATATCAGATAAAGCTCTTCATTTCCTATAATTAATATCTGATTACATTAACAAAATGAAAAAAATAACAGATAAAAAATTGGAATAACCCTCTGTATCTTATCAGAGCACCACAACTTAAAGTTAGAATTCAACATCAACACTAATTGCAGAAAGCCTAAAAACTCATGGAAATTGAACACTGGGTCAAGGAAGAAATAAAGAAAGAAATTAAAGACTTCCTAGAATTCAACAAAAAATGAGTGCACAACATCCCCAAACTTATGGGACACTTGGAAAGCAGTGCTAAGAGGAAAGGTCACAGCACTAAGTGCCTACATAAGGAAAATGGAAAAGGCTCACACTAGCGACTTCACAGCACACCTGAAAGCTCTAGAATAAAAAAGACACAAACTCACCCAGGAGGAGTAGACATCAGGAAATAATTGAATTGAGGGTGGAAATCAATAAAATAGAAACAGAACAATACTGGCAAACCAAATCCAAGAACACATCAAAAAAGAAAAAAAAATCCATCATGATCAAGTAGGCTTCATCGCCAAGATGCAGTGATGGTTCAATATATGAAAATCGGTCAATGTAATCCAGCATATAAACAAACTGAGAGAAAAAAAACACATGATCGTCTCATTAGATGCTGAAAAGGCCTTTGATAAAATCCAACACCCCTTCATAACAAAGGTCTTAGAGAGAGCAGGATACAAGGAACATACCTAAACATAATAAAGGCAATACACAGCAAGCCAACAGCCAACATCAAACTAAATGAAAAGAAACACAAAGCCATTCCACTAAAATCAGGAACAAGACAAAGCTGTCTACTCTCTCCATATCTATTTAGTATAGAACTTGAAGCTCTAGTTACAGTAATAAAACAACAAAAGAAGATGAAGGGGACAAAAATTGAAAAGGAAGAAATCAAATTTTCAATATTTGCAGACAATATGATAGTGTACATAAGTGACCCCAAAAGCTCAAACAGGGAATTCCTGCAGCTGATAAAAACTTTCAGCATACAAGATTAACTCAAAAAAATCACTGGTTTTACTATATATAAATGATAAACAGACCAAGAAAGAAAACAGAGAAACATCACCCTTTATAATAGCCACAAATAATATAAAGTATCTTGGAATAACACTAACCAAAGAAGTGAAAGACATGTTCAACAAAAACTTTAAGTCTTTGAAGAAAGAAGTTGAAGAAGATACCAGAAAATGGAAAGATCTCCCATGCTCTTGGATAGACATGATTGGATAGTAAAAATGGCAATCCTTCCAAATGCAATCTATAGATTCAATGCAATCCCCATCAAAATCTCAACATAATTCTCCATAGTCCTTGAAAGAACAATAATCAACTTCATATGGAAAAACAAAAAACCCAGGATAGCCAAAACAATCCTGTACAATAAAGGAACTGTTGGAGGCATTATCATTCCTGACTTCAAGATCTACTATATAGCTATAGTAATAAAAATAGCTTGGTATTGGCATAAAAACAGACACATGGATCAATGGAATTGAACTGAAGACCCTGATATTAATCCACATACCTATAAACACCTGATTTTTGATTAAGAAGCCAAAATTGTACAATGGGGGAAAAGCATCTTCAACAAATGGTGCTGGCATAGCTAGATGTCAACATGTAGAAGAATGCAAATAGATCCATGTCTTTCCCCATGCACAAAACTCAAGGCCAAATGGATTGAATACTTCAACATAAATCCAGTTAAACTGAACCTGATAGAAGAGAAAGTGGGAAGTAGCCTTGAACACATGGGCACAAGAGACCACTTCCAAAATATAACAGTAGCACAGATACTGAGAGAAAAATTAGATAAATGGGACTTCCTGAAACTGAGAAGCTTCTGTACAGCAAAGGACATGGTCAATAAAATAAAACGGCAGCCTACAGAATGGGGAAAAAATTTAAGCAAGCCCACATCTGACAGAGGACTCAGCTCCAAAATATACAAATAACTCAAGAAATTAGACATCAAAATATCAAATAAACCAATCAAAATTGAGGTATATATCTAAACAGAAAATTCCCAACAGAAGAAACTCAAATGGCCAAAAGACATTTAAGCAATTGCTCAACATCCTTAGACATCAGAGAAATGCAAATCAAAACAACTCTTAAGATTGCATCTTACACCTGTAAGAATGGCCAAGACCAAAAACACTAATGACACTTTACGCTGGAGAGGATGTGGGATAAAGAGAACACTCCTGCATTGCTGGTAGGAGTGCAAACTGGTACAGCCCCTTTGAATATCAGTATGGCAATTTCTCAGAAAATTAGAAAACAACCTTCCTCAAGACCCAGTAATACCACTTTTGGGTATATACCAAAAGGATGCTCAATTGTGCCACAAGGACATGTGCTCAACTATGCTCATAGCAGCATTGTTTGTTATAGCCAGAACCTGGAAACAACCTAAATGCCTTTCAACTAAAGAATGGATAAGGAAAATGTGCTACATTTACACAATGGAGTACCACACAGCAGAAAAAAAAAGACATCTTAAATTTTGCAGACAGATGAATGGATCTAGAAAACATCATATTGAATGAGGTAACCCAGACCCAGAAAGACAAATACCATATGTACTTATAAGTGGCTATTAGACATAAAGCAAAGAAAATCAGCCTACAATTCACAATCCCAGAGAACCTAGACAACAATGAGGACCCTAAGAGAGACATACATGGATCTAATCGACAGAAGTAGAAAAAGACAAGATCTCCTGAGTAAATTGGGAGCATGGGTACCATGGGAGAGGGTAGAAGGGGAGGGGAAAGGAATGGGTGAGCAGAGAAAAATGTATAGCTCAATAAAATCAATAAAAAACAAAGGAAAAAAAGAAAATGTGAGGAGACAGCAAAAAACTCCTAGTGGTAGAGCTGAGATACATAAATAAAAGTAAGTTGTTTGAGTACACAGTATGTACAATGAAGTAAAGCAAGATATAATTTAAGAAAAAAAACAAACAACAATAGCAAAACACAGTTCGGTCAAATGGAAATTCCAACTTTACTGAATTTTCTAGAAATTAGAGTCAAAGTAAAAAAAAATCTTTAAGGGGCTGGAGAGATGGCTCAGGGGTTAAGAGCACTGACTGCTCTTCCAGAGGTCCTGAGTTCAATTCCCAGCAACCACATGGTGGTTCACAACCATCTATAATGAAAAAATCTGGCGCCCTCTTCTGGTGTGCAGGTATGTGTTCCGGCAGAACATTGTACACATAATAAATTTAAAAAAATCTTTAAGAAAATTCAACACAATAAACATCCTGTTCTTTAATATATATGCCCACATATCAGCTTAGTAACTAGAGAATGGTAAACATTTATTTTTAAAATCCTTTTTGAAAAGTACAGTCTTGGGCCACCATTCCAAACCATGATCTCCAGTAACAGATATCAGAGATCATTGTTTAAAACTCTGTATGTAGAAAATGTTGGCAATTGAGCTTGAGATTCAGACTGAGCCAACGACATGCCTAGAGTGGTGTTTTACATCAAAGCTCTGATGGCCCTCTTGTTCCTTGCTGTTTAACTGTTTCTTTGGAGAATCATATGAACCCAAGAATGGAATACAACTGGTTGGATTTGAATTACGTTTCACTGCCTTTTTATTTAAGATGCTGAAATTCTAGAAACCAAACCTCCTCTGTTTTCCATCTCTGAAAAGCTAAGCAATAGGAAGTGGGTGCCTTTTGCTTTTTCTAGGCTCCTAACAAGTTTGAATTAATTACAGAAAAAGCCACTGTGAAGTTTCCAAGTTCCTCATTTTGATCATAAAATTGGTGGTGACCCAGGTGTTTTGCAGAGAGAAGCTAGGAATGTGTTCTATCTAGCCTGGCTATTACGAGGCCCCCAAAGTTCTGTGTGGCTAAGGCTGACTGTCAAGATGGTGCTAGCCAAACATGGTAGTGCCTTTGAGGTATGGGACCTAGTCAGAGATATTTCAATCATTGAGTTCCAGTACCCTCCTTTTCCTTCATTTAACTCCCTGTCCATGAGTTGTACCACATGCATCTGCAGTGATAGGCTGTATTGTCCCAGGTCAAAAAGCAACAGGGCCACCTGATCATAGACTGGAAGCATCACAACCATGAGCAAGTTCCTTTTTATAACCCTTGTCTTTTATAAGCCAATTGCTTCAGAAATTTATTATAGTTAACATAAAACTAATTCACAATAGAACATGGGCTTAAGCCGGACTAACTGGACTTAGATCTAACCTAAGCAAGTGTCATGCTATATGACCTCAAAGAATTTATGAATACTCTCCAAGCCTCAGTTTTGTCAATCTGGAATGTGGAAGTACTAATAGCAATCACAAGATCAATATAAATGATTACACATCTGGAATGTGCTTAGAAAAGTACTGGGCACATAGCTAAACCCCAGTTAATGTTGCTACTACAATCTTCACCACTAGATTTAATTATATTGTGACTATCACATCAGAGCTCAGGACAATCATTTCCATCCCTTACTTTCCTACAGATCTCCATCTGACCTCTATGAACATGAATCTAAGAACTCTCCCCGTGCATTTAAGGTAGGAATTACAGGCGGTTCAGTTGTCAAAGTGTCCATTATGCAAGTATGATGACCTGAGTTCACATACAGGCGGTTCAGTTGTCAAAGTGTCCATTATGCAAGTATGATGACCTGAGTTCACAGTCTCAAACCCCATGCAGGAAGCTGGATGTGGCTGTGTGTGCCCAAACTTCCAGCCCTAGGTGGGTATGGCTTGCTGTCCAGGAAGTTTTTCCAAATCAACGAGGCTCTATGTACAGTGAGGGACCCTTTCTCAGAAAAGTAAAGCAGAACACTGCAAAGAAAAATACTTGATGTCAATTCTGCCTCTACATGCACATTGAAATGACAGTCTTTTATATAGATTAGGTGAAGGCAAACAACTAACATGAATTTCACCTGTTCCTGTTATGTTGAATTTTTACTGAACTCGGATCTTAAAGCTTGCCCAGACAGAGCTTTACCCACTGAGCCATCTCACCAACCCTCTACATTTTTAACACAATCCCTAGAAAATTTAAACGTATACATGTGGCTTATATCCTAGCTCTGTTGGACAGCGCTACTTCAGCTCACAAAGACAACAAATGTGGAAAAAGGTCTGCATCTCCTTTCCCTCACTCTGCTGACCAGTCCTTCACATAGAATACAAGCAAGGCTTGCAGCTCACAGCTCTGTTCCATTCTCGGAACAGCGGGAGCTTATGCAATCTCACCTCTTTAGATGGCTCTGTGTTGAAAGACTCTCTTTTTCTATATCCTGTTTGTCCCATCACTAATTAAATTGGCTAAAATCCCCAGGAGTTCTGTGAGTGAAGGAACAGGGGCTGGCATCAGTGTGCCTGCATGTACCCAGGTATACTTGCACTTAGAAAACCAGAAGGAAACGGTAATGTGTAATTATCCACCATCACCACCCACAGAGGAAGAAAAGACAACACTAGTAGACCAGTGCGTTGGAAGAGGCAGACAGCTAAGGCAGCAGAGGGGGATGAGTAGGAAGTCGAATTTCTTCTGCAAAGGAAACCTTGAAATGAATCACTAGCTCCCTCACGGCCACCACAGATAAAAGGAATATCAGAGGCTCTCAACCAGAGGTCATTAGGCCAACCCTGCTGTGGAGAAGCTCGAGATACATTAAAGAACGGGTGTCACCCAGAAAAAGAAATACTAGTTTTAAGGGCAAATTAAATAGTTTAGGGAGTGGGTCAGGATGCAAGTCCAGAAGCCCTCACATGGGATTTGACACGATCTCGATCACTGAGATTTTCAGGGACTGAAAACTGAAGCATTATTCAGACTATTTCCATTTGAGCAAACAGAGTGTTGCTGTCCAAGTCAACCGGCCTGGCCTGACCTGCTCCAGCGAATCACTGGGGCTTCTGTTCTGAGTGATAATTATTTTCTAGTGAGTAAGGTGAGAGACTTGCCACTCAAAGTGTGGTACCTGGAACAGCAGCAACATAAACTGGGAACGTGCTAGAAATTGGGGCCCTAGACTTAACCACGTTAAAGAGAACCTTTGCTAAAATGCAGTGACTTTGCCATCTTGCAGTGGGATTCTGCATTTTTACAAGGCCATATGATTTGCACACAGGCTAAGGTTTGAGAAGTACCTGAAGCTTTTGCCTTCTGATATTCATTTGCTTTAACAAACTCTTCTTGGTAAATAAACAATGGCAGTATTTTTTTTAGTCTAAATCAGACTTTCTAGAATCTGCCCCAATGTGGCTTTTTCTGTTTTTCTGCTTTTCTTGCTTTCTTTTTCTTTTTCTTTCTTTTTTTTTTTTTTGCCTACAGCTAATAATACAGATTTTTTTTTTTTTATTTCCAGGTGGTTCTTGGATGGGATCCCTGAAACAAAGCTATAAAAAGCCAGATTTTTCTTCTAAGTTCCCAACTTAAGTATCCCCTGAGGCAAATAGTTTGGGCATATGGAGGCAAATAATTTTATGAAAAAGACATGAATATCCGCATGATTAACATACTACCCTCGTGTACATCAAAATAAGTGGATAAAGTGACAAAATCAACTCGTTTTAGAATGTTCTACCCTGAGACATGAAAAGAGGACATGTGCACCAAAATGGAGAAAAATAAACTTATTATTTTTCATATTAGTTAAAATATGTCTATCAAACCTCTCCCACTATATAGATTTTTTACTCATTTGCATTTATATTCTTTTGGTATTTTAGTGTTATCACTCTGATTGTTTGATAAGTTTTCCATTTGTTTACTCTGGCCAAAGAGCAAATGAAAACATTTAAGGAAATTGAACCTTTTAAAAATGAAGCATTCATTTCTTGGTGGATCTATTTGGAAGAGGCCTATTTATTTAAAACATAGGGTCTCAAACTAGACATAAATTCCCCAAAGATAGTAAAAACAAATTAACAAAGGAGAATGTATTTAGTTTAGTGGTAGTTAAAAGTAAACTCTAGTATAAGATATATAACACCCATCATTTGGTATTATTATCACTATATAACATCAGCCATTTGAACAACCATGGCTTAAGAGACTCTACATCTTTACTTTAAACTAAATGGTTCTAAACTATCTGTATCCTATATGCTTATATTTTATACCTGATTGACAATATAGCGCTTTATTTGTGAATCACATACTAATATTTTGCTTACTGCCACTGGTAAAATGTAATTCATACAAAGAAAATCCACACAAAAGTGGCTAAATTCAAACTTATAACTCAAAAATACACTCTTAATAGCAAAGGTAGCAATAATAATGACCTAACTAAAAATGAACAAAAGAGCTAGATAGACATTTTCCAAAGATATGCAAATACCCAAGAGGTGTATAAAAATGTAACTACACTTCACTAATCAGAGAAATCAAAATCAAACCCACAGTGAAGTCGCACTTGGTGCCCATTAAGAGGGGGACTGCGGTGAGAGTCAGAAGAGGCAAGTGTATGAGAAATAAAGGCACCTTGTACACTGCTGCTTGAGATAAGAACAGGCACTGCCATCAAGGTGAGCCTACAGAAGAGCTTCGGAAAATTCCATAATGATCCAACCCTTCTACTACTGGCTATATTTCCAAAGGAAATAAAGCAATGACTTCAATAGACAGCTCAATCCCATGCTCATTGTAGCATTTTTCCTAATAAACAAGACATAAAATAAACCTAGATTGTCCTCAGTGAGCAGATAGGTGGAAAATATGATGTGTGTCTGTGTATTACTTAACCATGAAACCAAGAAATCCTATCTTTTCCAATAACATAAACGTGGAGGACATTGTGCTAAGTGAAAGAAGTCAGACACAGAAGGACAAAAAAAGATTTATATGTGGAATCAAAAAAATGGAACTCCTAGCTAAAGAGAATATAACAGCAGTTGTCAGTGACAGATTGGGTGGGTGGGTGATGCTGGTCAAATGGGGCATTGGAGCACTGGACTGAGATCCCAAAGTCCAGTTGAAGAGTGGGAAGAGTGAGAATATGAGCAAAGAGGTCAAGACCATGATGGGTTACACCCACTGAAACACTTTACCTGAGCTAACGGGAGCTCACCAACTCCAGCTGGACAGGGAAGGAAACAGCATAGGACCAAATTAGTCCCTCTGAATGTGGGTGACAGTTGTACGGCTGGAGCAGACTGAGGGGCCACTGGCAGTGGCACCAGGTTTTATCCCTACAACTTGTACTGACGTTTTTGGAACCCATTCTCTTTGGATGGATACCTTGCTCATACCTTGCCTAGATATAATAGGGAGGGCCTTGGATCTTCCCCAAAGCAATGTGCCTTACCCTCTTTAAGAAATGGATGGGGGGTGGTGTGTGGGGGGTAGTTGGAGAGAAGGGGAGGAGGGGAGGGAGTGGGAACTGGGATTGGTATGTAAAATGAAAAAAAAGATTGTTTTCTTTTAAAAAATAAAAAGATAGATAAATAAGTGAATGAATAAATAAATAAATAATAAAAAAGAAAGAAAATGCAAAGACGCAAAAGAGAAGGCCTGTGGCTCTCTGGACCCTGGAAGATGGACCATAGACTGTGGGTCATCATGTCTGTCAGATCTGCCTAGATGAGCAGTGTTCTGTTGGTTTGTTCTGAGCATCCAGGAAGCTCCACTTACCATCTCCTTCTTATCTTCCTGGAAGTGAACATTCACAAACATTTTCCCCACAACATAAGGGAGGGCACTTTCAATAAAGTTTACACATTTGTCCCACTGAGGCAGCAGAGTTGTCGTCCCCTGGATTACCTGCGGAGAATAACCAATACAATTTGAGCTTTGTTTAAATAATATTTTGCTGGGGGAAAAAGTCAACGTATCTGAAGAAAGCAGTCTACAAAAGGACTTCCCACCCATCTCGTACACATGCCAGATAAGAAAGGTCAAGGTGAAATCAGATGGAGAAAAATAAAACATATCTTTGTCCCTAATTTCTAGCTACAACTAAACGAAACTATTTTGACAGTAGAAAAACAATGCATTTCAACTTTATTCTAATTTTCTTCATTAAGCAAAACATATGGGCAATAGGGTAGCTTTTCTGCAGCAAGTAAGGACAGAAAGGGATGCAGCTCCAGGGCCCAGATAGTACTTAGTATCTATTGAGGACTGCAGTCCTGCCAGGGAAGGTTTAGAATTGTAGGTAATCAAAGTTCTTGTTAGTGGGCCAGCAGACCATATCTTACCACGAACAACCTGGGGAGCCCATTTACACAGTGTCATCGCAGAGTAAAATACAGATGTAAATGCTTTTCCCATCTACCACGTTATACCAGTTCAAGAAAACTTTCATAAACAATAAGGGACTTCTGAAGCAAGATTTGAAAGTGCCAAGGTTTACTCTTGGGGATGAAAGCACAGAAATAAATGCCATGTAAGTTTTCCCTGGAGGCTGGAGTGTGTAGGCAGACAGTGAGGGAGGGAGGCCCTGAGAATAGTGGACTGGAATACCCCATGCACAATTTTAGAGCCAGGTTGTTAGAACAGGGCAAAAGGGATTAAAGCTTAAATTCATCTCTCCTTCCTTTGCTTTCTGGGAACACGACCCTTCTCAGAGGTAAGGGATGAAGCTATTTTTAAAACCTCCAGAGAAAGCAATCCTACAACCTCCTTCGGCAATTCAATATTATATTTAGCACTTCATGTTCAAAAAACATCCCCTTATACCTAACCTCAAATTTTCACACACCACTTCTTACACCTTGCTCTCTCATGCTCTTCAGAGTGGGGGTGGAGAGCAGCTGGGTACCATCTTTTATGTGATCCATAGGAGTTAAAAATACACACACAGCAAAAATACCTACTTGTTTTCTATCTTAACTATTTGATATGGCCTAAATATAAGTAATTGCTTCATGCTTATCCAGCCTCTGAGATAAAGCAATTTTTTATATTCTAGTTCACTATAAAGCGCCAAAACTTGCCTCAAATAACCATATCACTCTCCAGGTATAACGGTCCTCTATAAATTTCTATATTTGTCAGTCTCTCTAAGAATTCAAATATATGGTAAATGAAATAAGAGCTTATATGATTTGACATTCACTTTGACTTAAATTGATAGAAAAATAAAATACTTTTTAAAGCCACAAAATCCTTAAGTCCTCTAAGCCGAAGGAGAATTAGTCATAAGCCTCAGAAATGCAGATGAAAGTAATATCTGTCTGTGTAAGTTGGGAGGCAATGAGGTGGGTGAGAAACAAAGACTCAAGGGCCAGGTAAGTGGGGGAAAAATGGATTCAGGCACTTGAGGATATCATGGGAAGATGTTGAGATGGGTCTAGCAGAATTAGGATAGATTTAAGATTGAATATGTAAGGAAAATTAAAGATGCAATTCTAATACCAAGTGAAAAATGAAGCTGGAACAGTCTCTCTGCATATAATTAGAACACGGAGAAACCTTGAAAACCATAGTTACAGTAAAGATCATCAGACTGTATCCATCCAGTCTAATTGAATTTGTACATCCTTTGATGCACATCTCTTTCCCAGCCTCTTTCCTCTAACCTCTAGTAACCGCCTTCCTACTCACTGCTTTTTGATCGACTATTTCATATTCCACATATACTTGAGATTATGCAACATTTGTCATACTGTGTAAAGTGATCACAGTTAATGATAATTGTGTATTTCAATTTTGATAAAATAGAACTTTGATGTTCTCAACACAGAAGTGATGATATGTTGCTGAAATGATGTATATGTTCATTATCTTGATTGAATTTTTCTATAATGCATTTGTAGATGAAAACATCACAGTGAACCCCACAAATATATACAATTATCACAAGCATTTACCAGTAAAAAGGTAATGAAATTTGAACTACTTTGAAAGTAATGTATCATTAAGAAATATCAAAACCATTAATTTCAGTTAAAAGCACTAAAAAAAAAAACGTAGAAATGAGCTGTTAAAGAGGGATGTTTGAACAAGATTTCATGGCCCAAAGTATCACCCTAAATATTATTATACAGCCAAATGTAGAGCTTGGGGTACTTTTTACAGGATATAGGTATACCTGAATGAAATGAACTAGTGTGAAAAAGTTTAAAGGAGAGTTTAGACTGCAAGCTCACTGAATCCCATCCTTAAACATTTTTTTTACTGGAATGGTTAACATTGGAACTGTTCTAGCATGTATGAAACGTTTTGATATTCGTTAACTTACCCTTGAGAATTCCAGCCATCTATATTGAAAGCGCCTGCTGAGGTTTGGAATTCTGGAATAAACCATTCTCCACACCAAATAGTTGGCAATGGTTCTGTTAAAGGAGAGAAATGAACATTTATTACATTTTGGGTCATATCTGATTCCCTGAAAAACACCTTTGGGGAGCTGTTGGCAAGGACACTACAAGGTCAATGAGTACCACCAAAAGTGGCTTAAAGATTCCAGCCACAAGGCATAGGCCTTCCACCAGTTTCCTGTATCTGCAAATGGGAATACCTTCAACTTACTAATGAATTGCTCCAATGCCTGCGTGTTATTGGCCTTTTGGAAACTAAAATCAAAATATTCATTAGTAGCAATCATCTAAATTTTTACTTTTTTCTATAAGCTCTAAATATGTGAGCCCAGGCAAATCAACTAAGCCTTCTTGATTATCTTTTCTCATGAAATGATGATGTTCCCTACTTCACAAGGTGATTGTGAGGTTAAAATAACACAATAATTAACAGAGTGAACTCCTAAGTCTTGTTGACCTCAAAACATATGAAGAATCTCATATGGTTCTGTAAAGTTCTGATACATATTTTCAAAACTCTGTTCTATATTAAGTGTTGCCTTTTCTATAAGGAAAAGAATCCCTGACCTCAGAAAGATGTGTAGTCTGAGCTCATTTCTAACTCACCCGTGATGATGGATATTTAATGACCCGTCCCCTCTTAGCTGCCATTACCATGGAGACTAATGACACACATTCCTAAGATGATTCCTGGGTCATGCAGAAATGTGAACAGCAGTGAGACATAATGATACTAACCAACCCATCGAGAACAATTCACATGTTTATTTGCATGAAACTGCCACAGTAGATATGTTCTCCAATGAGCAAAATATTTTTGAATATATGCAAATATAGAAATGTTTGTTTTAATTTATATAGACATACAGAACATACCAGGAACATTTTTGAGACAGTTTTTCCCTATGTAGTCCAGGATGACCTTGAGTTCATGATGCTTATGCCTATATCTCATAAGTGTGCTGGGATTACAAGCATGTGCCTTCATGCTTGAAGATTTATGTGTTTTTATTTTATGTGCATAAGGGTTTTGTGTGCATGTGTGTAAGAACACCACATATATGCAGTGTCTGAAGAAGCCAGAGTTATGATCCCCTGTAACTAGAGACCTACTGATGGTTGTGAGTAACTTTGTGGGCGCTGATAACCAACCCAAGTCCTCTGCAAGAACAGCAGGGCTCTTAACCACTGAGTCATCTCTCCAATCCCTCAAAGGATTATTTTTAATAAATATAGAAATGAAAATTTGAAAGATAAGATGTTTAAGGCCATGAATTAATTTTTCAAACATCATGACATTTGTACGTTAAGACAAATTATCCACATAAAATTATATTAGTATGACCAGGTATGTAAATATGTGTTTTATATAATCTTCTTGGCTATTTCAGAAAGTTTTGGCATACCCTTGTCAGATCTGCTTCAGCCACCACCCTCCTGCTAACTAAAATGGCATACTAGTATAGAAAAAGGGACACTTTGCCATTTCTCGTTATTAATTTGTACTTTCATTACTAATTGCTTCAACTCCTGTCTCTCTAGAGGAGAGATAAGGTGTGGTCAGGATGGGTGGAGAAGAGTGTATGGGGAGAGATGACTAGAATGGGTGGCATTGATGGGACAATGTGGAAACCTCCTGTAACCTATGAGGGTGACCCTAGAGAGGTCTCCTAGTAATGGAGGCTATGGAGCCATCTTATGTAACCAGACTAGGCTTCCAGTGGAACTGGGACTTCAACCCAGCTACAAAACGTTCAATTCACAACCTGTCCCGACTTTAAGATACATTAGGGAAATGGTGGCTCAGAGTTTGTGAGAGTAGCCAACCAATGATTGGTGTAACTTGAGGCCCAAGCTACAAGAGAGTGCCCATGCCTAACACTGCTTGGATGGCCAGGATGGTTGGTTCAGAGACCTAGGATAGAACCAAACACGACTGACAAAAAAAAAAGTCAATGAAATGATTCCCAACAATATTTTGCTATACTCATAGATCAGAACCTAGCTCAATCATCATCAGAGAGGCTTCTTCCAACAGCTGATGGGATCAGATGCAGAAATGCACAGCCAAACATTAGGTGAAGCTCAGGAAATCTCACAGAAGAGGGAAGTGAAGACTTGTAGGAGCCATAGAGGTTTAGGACACCAGGAGAACACGGCCCACAGATTCAACTAAGTAGGGCTCATAGGGACTCATGGAGACTGAAGCTGCAATTATGGAGCATGCATGGGTTTCTGCTAGGCCCTCTGCATACATGCTGTGGTTGTTTAGCTTGTGGTTTTCAGTTTATTCCAATAGTAAGAGAGGGACTGTCTCGGACTCTTTTGCCTGCTCACTTGATATGAAGGTTTATGCCTAGTCTTATTGCATCTTGTTATGTCATGTTCTGTTGATATCACTGGGAGGCCTGCTCTTTTCTGAAGGAAAAAGGAGGAGCAGTGGATCTGGAGAAGTGGGGAAGTACTGGGAGGAGGGGAGACAGGGGAAGGAGAAGAGGGAGGGAAGGGAGGAGAAGAAAGGGAAGGAAGGGAAACTGCAGTCAGGATGTACCATATGAGAGAAGAATAAAGAAAAAATTAAGACAAAAAAAGAATTTTTAAGCCACTTTTTTGTGATACGATGATTAAACTAAGTAATAAAATTCATATATCTATAACTATGATATTTCAGAATTATGATATTCAGAATGTATTAATGAAAGCAAACTAACAATGGCTAATGTGGGAGTCCCCTCTGTATGCCATGGATGCCATTGGTTAATAAAGAAACTAGTTTGGCCTGATAGAGTAGAACAGAGCTAGGCAGGGAAAACTAACCTGAATGCTAGGAGAAGGAAGGCGGAGTCAAAGAGAAGCCAAGGAGCTGCTGCCAGAGACAGATGTGCTGAAACTTTGCTGGTAGGCTCCAACCTCGTGGTGATGCACAGATTAATGGAGATGGGTTAAACTAAGATGTAAGAGTTAGCAAATAAGAAGCTAGGGCTAATGGACCAAGCAGTGATTTAAATAATATGGTTTCCGTGTGATTATTCTGAGCTGCCAGGCGGCCAGGAAACAAACTAACAGTCTCCCTACTACAAATAGTAAACGCTGTGTCCCCCAACCTGTGAGTCTGTGGTCATCAATGTAGTGGAACCCTATTAATCCTAATTATTTTTTAATTTATAAAATGAAAATACAGACATTGTAAAATTTTCTTCTTGAACCCAAAAGAGAGAGCATTCTAGCATAGGGCTTGCGCATGTCTCCTCAGAGTCCACCATCCAAATAACTTAAGTCTTGTCCTCAGCCATGGTCTGCTTTGGTCTCTAAAAGAAACACCATCTTAGGCCTTTCTTTTTTGCCTACATATCCCTACTCCTGAACAAGCCAAGAAATTCTCACCAAGCATTCACTATTGACTCAGCACCTACAGTCAGTATGATGCTTAATACTGTCAACTTGACAGGAACTAGAATCACTTGAGAAACAAGCCTCTGGGCAAGCCTGTGAGAGAATATCTGGATTAAGCTAACTGAGCTTATAAGACCCACCCTGAATGTGGGTGGCACCATTCTATGGGCAGGAGTGCCAGCTCAAATAAAAAGAAGAAAGCTAGCTGAGCACAGGCATTCACTTCTCTCTGCTTCCGGCTTTAGATGCAATGTGACCAACTGGCTCAAGCACTAGCCACCATGATGGCTTCTCCACTATGATCAATTGTACCCACAAACTGTGACATGAAATAAATCCTCCTTGCCTCTTTTTGCGGAGTATTTGGTCCCACTAATGTAGAAAGGAACTGATATAGTGGAGAATGAAATATACCAGCTTATTAGTATATTTTTTCTTAATTGTATAGACACACTGCGACATGTAAAAGACCCTTCTTTCATTGACTCAACACATCCTGAGCACCCAGGTATGTACTAATAGTCCTAGGTGCCGGAGAGGTGAAGAGGTGAGAAAAAAACATTGACTCTGAGATACTGAAGCTTTTAGTTGAATACAGAGATAATTGAAGCTTAGAATCATTTAGTGAACTCTTCATCGCACAGTCCGTGGGTTTCAAACAAGTAGACTCAGCTGGAGAGTTTGGATGAGTGAAGATGCTCAGGCCACCCCAGGTCAGTTAAATTACCAGCTCTAGAGTAAGAGCTAACACAAATATTATCTTCAAGTCCTGCCCCCACCAAGGCCTATTATAGGCCACTGTAATAAGCCATGGAGGCTAGCCCAGAGCCAGGGAGGTCTAAGGCCTATGTGCTTTCCCATTTTGTATAGTGATATACAAAAGCTACTGATTCAATGCCAGTTTCCTGACCAGTAACGGAAAGCTGAAAACACTTCAGCGAAGGTGCTTTGCAGAGATCTATGGAGATCAGAGAAAGGACAGTGAGGCCTTTCTGGCCAAGACCTGACAAAGACAATAGCATAACAAGTTCTCCGAGAAGTAGGAGATGGCATGCTGGCTGAGAAGCTCACCCAGGGAGACAAAGGCGCTGAGGAGCTGTTCCAATGTCTTATAAAACTGCTGACAGAACACTATGGGGTATAGCTTAGGAGTGATAATATCACCATGCCAGGAACAGAGATGACCATAATGACTGAATCACTACCACCTAATGAACAGACATATCAAAAAAAAACCAAAAAACAAAAAACAAAAAAACCAGACTCAGCAACAGTCATTGAAAATAAGCCATACTTTCCTTCTTTTTGGTCCAAAAAGCATTTTTGCAATACAGTAATTTCCCCATATATTAATAAATAATAGAAAGAAAATCATCCCAGCAAAGGACCCACCACTAGAACAGCAATATGGAATACTTCTCCAAAGCCTCTGACTCAGAAGATTTGCTATTTAAGAAGTTTTTGCTACCCTCCCCCATGTTCTCAAGTTTCAGGAGCTTATATTTATATTACATTTCAAAGATAAGATACCTTCTGTGGTAGTTGGAACAGTGCTGTGGGGTGGCTATTATTATCCCCATTTATAGATGGAGAAAGCGAAGGCTGAAAGTCAAGAGACTTTCAAAGAAGTGCTCAGTCTTTCCATTTGCATTTGCATTTATTCCTTCCTCCAATGCCTACTATTTGAAGTGAGCCAGAAAGGTGGGTCAATGAGGTCTTCTAAAATCCTTTAGACTTGTCCAGACAAATGCCTAGGGCAGTAGTTCTCAATTGGCCCTCGGACCAACAGATTACACATCGCTGGAAAACTAGGTATAAAAACCCTGATCCCTACCCTAGATCTACCACTGCATTAATAACTATATTGATAGGGCCCCAGATATGTGTATTTTAACAAGTCCTACACAGCCAATTCTGACATATGTCATGGTTGAGAACTGATAGTCTAAGAAAATCCCATCTTCTAAATGGTCTGCATACATAGCTCAACTAGGACTTCCTAAACCCTAAGACAATCCTTAAATTTTAATGTCGATATTTGAATGTCTGTATCTCCGGAGATCTTAACTGATTACAGCTCCTGATTTAGTACATTGAGGGCAAAGACTGAGATTCTGCATGATCTGTGGACCATGCTTTGAAGAGCCATATGCTAGATGATCTTCAGAAAAGATGAGAATAATAAGAGGTCCACATAACTGGACACTTTTTGAGTGAGCCTCTAGGAACTTCTGTCTAAGAAGAATCATCTAACTGTACATTCTGCTTGATTTATATGAAAATAAAATTGAAGACAAGAAAAAAATCACAAAAGCTCCAATTTCTAAGACCTCAGATCTAGTCTAAGGTAACACTACTCTTCTCATTGTCTCATAGTCCTTGGGATGATAGTAGCTTCTTGATGTTAATAAGACTAGTGTTTTGTATCTCACTTGGCTTTTCATTTTCCCCATCATCTCTGTATATAATTATTGTGTATCTCTGTAACCACATCTGTATATATTTTCTTTGTTTGAAATACACTATGGACTGAATCATATCCCTCTAGATTTATATGTTTAAACTGTTACACCAATGCATTGGCATCTGGTTATGGAGTCTTTGAAATTTCATTGGATTTAGATGAGATCATGAAGGCAGAACACTTAGGTCAAGACTGGTGTCATTATAAGAAATCCCAGAGAACTTTCTGTTCTCCTCCTTTTCCCTTCTTTCTTTTTTGTCTTTGTCCTCTCTCTCTCTCTCTCTCTCTCTCTCTCTCTCTCTCTCTCTCTCTCTCTCTTTCACACACACACACACACACACACACACACACACCTCTCATTCATAGTCCTCTGTTCCTCAGATCAAATTATTTAATTTGGAGCAATTCTGGGGCAGCTTCAAATTAGGGAATCAGTAGGAAAGATACAGTAGACTATTGTCTGATTAGAGGGGACTTATTAGAGGGGGGAGTCTACAATGTCCTTTGCCTAGTGACATGCTGGTAATGTTTACCAACAGCCTTCCAAGAAAAAAATTGCATAATTTATTAATTTTGACTGTGTATAGAATTCTTATTACAGTTTATTTTAAACATTAGGTGTATCATCACTGAGCCTGGATTCAGGAAGAGCTGGAAGTAACTTGAAGGATGCAGCCCCTTACCTACTCACTTTTTCTGCACTTGAATCATCACCTCTTTTTCCTATGGCAACCTCTAGCTTATGCCTCCAATATTACACCCCAATCATTTGCCCCCTTGAACTACAAGAGCCAATGTAAGCCTCTGTAGACCTCGAGGGGGGTCTCATTGCTCCAGTATTTTTAATATACTATCTACTAAGAATCAGTGGTAGGAGATGTAGTTCAGTGCTAGAATTCTTTCTTAGCACTTGAAAGACATTGCGTTCAATCTGCAGTACCATAAAAAAATTTCTACATTA
The DNA here is from genome assembly GCA_004026605.1 of Ondatra zibethicus. Taxonomy (NCBI): domain Eukaryota; kingdom Metazoa; phylum Chordata; class Mammalia; order Rodentia; family Cricetidae; genus Ondatra; species Ondatra zibethicus. Next base: position 13,486 of record PVIU01014562.1, on the reverse strand, counting down.
CTGTCATCACACCCAATCATTTAGGAGGAACATCCAGATCCTATCAAGTGAGCAGTAGGCTTGATCTAAGGGGTGAAGCAGCATCAAAAAATGAGCAGTTGATGTCAACCAAAGATGCCTTTGGAACATTAAAAATAACAGGAGAATTCCCAACGCTGCAATATCTAACTAATCAGAGATGTGCTACTGCAGGTTGGACGACTCTGACCTACAAATACAAAAATCCAAAGTGCCCCCAAATCTGAAACTTCTTGCAAATTAACACAAGACTACAAGTGCAAATTTCTGTATGTCATTATGTGACAAGGCACAAAATGCAGGTACACCAAATCTATGCTATGAAATGACCTTCCTTCTAAGTTTAGGTGTGCAGAAACACAAATGCTGGGTTTTTGTCTATAAACTGAGATCCCATCTTATCATGTATATGCAAATAGTCCAAATTCAGGAAAAAAAAAGCCCTAATCCACATCTGGTACCAATCATTTTGGACGTGGAATAATGAACATATATCTCTAAAGCCTTTCAAGAAGTTTTTAAAGTACCTGTTTTGCATACAGGGACATGTGTGGAACTAAGAGATGGAATATGAAAACAAATATGAACCAATTCAGAATATCATCTCTACTTTTTAATTGTGAGTAACTGGACAAATTGCCTCCTATGTAAAATAGGGACCACTTACAGGAACTTTTTATTATTCATCTTGATGTTAGTCAGTGTCAGAATGACCTGTGTATGGTTTCCAACAGCAACGGCGGCAGTACAGAAACACCAAAGAGAAGGACAGGTGGGAAGAGGTTGGAAGCAATAAGCTAAAGCCGTCTCTATCCATCCTGAGCCCTAAATAGCCTGTCAGCTTCTAGCCTCTAACTTTAATGGCAACATCTGTATTCACATTAGTTCCACCACCCCAGATGTTCAACATGGCCCTTTCCCTCTCTTCCCTACCTGGAGAACTAGTTCTTATTCTTTGGGGTTCTGATCCCAGGTCACACATGGCAGTGGTAAAGCAGATGGTTAATGTCTAGAAACGTTAAAGACGTGCCTGCTATGTGAGAGGCACTATGCTGGACTTCACAGCTACAAATCCATTTCACAAAATGCCTGCCTTCCCATGTACACTGTGCTGTGGCAAGATGGGGAGGGAGCTGTAAAAAAAGAAGTCATTTCAAGAAAATGGCATAAACTCTTTGATAAAAGTGTATCTGGAGAAAATCTCACTCCTTCTCCTCCCGATATACAGATAGACTCCGTTTTCCAGGCACTCCTACAGTTAGATGGGTCACAAGACTGAGTCGTGTCTTATGGAATGTTGGTAGAACTGACTTATCCCACCTGAAGAACTTTCCACAAACACCTATACACCTACCGTCCTCCACCTACCCTCTTTCTTCAGCACCAGCTGAATGGAGAGAGTACTGCAATCCTAGAAGAGCAAGCCACAAAACAGAACGATCCTGTCATATTTGACAGGAACAGAAGGCAATCAGAGCTCACAGACACTTTCTTCAGCACCTGGCACATACAGTAACGACGGAGACACAAGAGGACCTTTCCTAAACGAGACTTTTCAGATTATCCAAGTGAGGACCAAATGTGACCAGCACATTTTTTTTTTTTTTTGGCTAGGTACCATACAAGGACCTAGGAAACAAAAGATAAGAAGGGAAGTGGAGGGAAGGAGAGAGGAGGGAGGAGGAAGAAAGAGAAAGATACAAAGATAAAATGGCGGCAGAGGCAAGAAAGAAGACAGATACAAAAAAAATGTAAAAGATTGATCAGCAACGTGAAAGCTTCCTGTGAAATGAAAGCCCTCTTAGTCTTTTCAAGACACATGGAGCAGCTTAAAAATCTCTCAGGTGTACATGGAACTCCCCCCCCTTTTTTGATGACTTGATTGTTGAGAAACTGTTTGAAGCATCTGGGTTTTATATTGACGTTTCAGTGAGATTTTATATAGACATAATGTCTGCAGGAGCCTTTTGTCGGGATGCTCTTTTACAGCTGTTCGTTGTGTTCACATTTGGGTAAGTTATCGATTTAGTATGAACTAGGTGAAAAACCTCCCTCCACTTCTTCCTACTGCCTGTTAAGAAGTCCCACAGCTATAAAACATAATCACCACCAGAGTTGGCACTGGTTGTAGATTAAGCTTTGGGAAAAATCAAATTAATACGACTTCCAAAAGTCCCTACTCTTTTTGAATGAAGTTCAGAGTCACCAGAAGAAATGGACTCCCTAACTGCTGAACAATGAATGCACACTGTGCAAGCACATCCTTTCGTTGGAAATCAGCATGCGAATCTAGAAAGTGCTCAGCGACTCAATGGCAGGTGGAGAAAGAAGAGTACTTGGGTTTCATTTCCTAGCACAGGCTGAGCAACCCCAGTCAAGGAACCTGAAGCCCAAATTCTCCAAACTCGACAATGTTTTAAGCAGCGATTTTACAGCATACATAGCAAAGTCCACACCTAAGCTCCTGTGAAGAGTCTCAGTCAAAATCTGCACATGCTACAAATACTGCATAAAATTATCACAAGTCTACGTGCATTTGTTATACATGAAATAGAATGAATTCTATATTTAGACTTGGATCCCATTCCCACGATAGCTCATTAAGTATATAACAACTTCTAGGCCCAAGTTCTTTGGATAAGGGATCCTTAACATCTATTTTTGAGCTAGAAAATGTTTACAAAGTAGTTTTATAATATAGTAATTCCTCCCTGTTTCCCACAATCCCAATAAGAGACTCATAAAACTATCCTGTGATGCCTGTTTAAACTCCAGATTCCTGGGGCTAGAAAGATGGCTCAGTTGTCAAAAGCACTAGTTGCTTTTGCAGAAGGTCCAAGTTTGGTTCCCAGTACCCATGTGTCAGTTCACAACTGTCTATGAATCTAATTCCATGGAGATCCAATGCCCACCTCTAATCTCCACAGGTACAAGACACCCACGTAGTACACATTTATATATACATGCAGATAAAACAATCATACTACAAAAATAAATCAATATTTTATGAAACAAAATAAAATAAAGATTCCTGACCCCTGCAGACTTACTACGCCACACTCTGGAGGAGGTAGAGTTTGGTATCTGTATTTTCAACATGGGCCTACAGAGATGTGGCAAGTGTCAGCTGCCATGTGCAGTAAGTACATTGGAATAAAAAAGCTTAGCATCACATACGCTTACCTACTATCAAATTCTCTTTGCACTTAGCAAATTTCTAAAGAATCACTACTTCTCTCTAGGAGAATTTGTTATTTCTTCTGTGGGTTTTTTTTTCTATATGTTGTCAATGAACATGGAAGATACCTTAAAGAGCTACAGCTTTTTGTGGAAATCTAGATGTTTCTCTGGGGTAGAAGTGGAAATTGGATGCTATATTTTATTACTAGGGCTTCATTAGGCGCCTTTGAAAAGAAACTTAATGCCTAGAAATAAGGACAGAACCGAAATAACAACATTTTTGTTTTTATCACAGCACAGCAATTAGTTTTAGTGGATTGTTTTTATAAATTTGTTCACCTTTCATTTTCTGTATCAAATCTAAATGGCTTAATGAACATAAAAAAATGAGCATTTTTAGGACTTTTTTTTCACTGTAGTCCTAAGCTACCAAACCTCCAAACACTAAACAGTCTTTAAAAGAAGAAATAGGTCATCTTTCCTAAAGTTGTTTCATCCATTTAATTTTCCTACAGCTCTCAAAGCAGTCTTGTCTTTTCAACACAGGTAATTTGGTCTGTTGCCAGCAAACAACTTACTGACAGAAAAAAAAAATAGACCAGAAAGAAAAAAATGCAGCAAAAGACCAAAAATGAACTGGGGAAAAGTGTTTATGTAGAAATCTCAGGAAATAACATCATTACTAACTAGTTCTTAAAACTAATAAACAATCTAGGTTCTCTGAGGAAACAGCATGGAGAAATAAGAAATGGGGATAAATAAGGGGCATAAAACATTGGGTATTTGTTGTCATCTCAGCAAGCAAATTATCCTGGACAATGATGTAGGCCAAGTCAGCAAAAAGGGCACTGCAATTTTCCCTCACTGTTTAGCTGTAACTTTCTTTAAAAGCAATTTTCCAAGCATAGGATAAATGGAGGCCCTTCTAATTTATAGAGAAAACAAAGGCCACAGTAAAATGAACATGAAAGTTCTTACTTCTTCCTCTCAGAACCTAATATCCTAAATAAATCTTTGAAGTATTGTGGGACGCGGACCACCACATTCTCCGAGGGACCGATGTCTTTCAAGTGTGGGTAGAGTCTGGTATCGATGACCTTCTTGATATAGCCCAGCCAGTCAAACTGAGGAGAGAGAAAACAAATGAAACCTATGTTAAGGCAGCAAGTAAGAGAAAACGGCATTCAAATGGAGTAGGCTGAGCATAATCCACTCCATCGAAATCATTAAAGATAAAACTGTGCATGATTTGCTCATCCAGAAGCCAAAGTCAGACCATTGCCACTCAGACCTATGGCTTTCATCACAAATGGAGCCTGTGTTCTGCAGCACAGACTTCTGGAACAGTAGACACTCTCGTGCTGTAATATATGATGCACTCCCTCAGCTGCTCCAGCCCTCCTCACCCTCCATTTCCTCTCTATCTGATTCCCTCAGCCCCACCTCACTCCAAGCCTTCTCTTCTGTTGGCTTAGGTCACGCCTCTACTTCTCTGCACTCCCTCCCTCAGGCTTCTCCCTACCTTTCAAGTTCCCCTCCTCTTCCCCTAAACAGAGACACAAACGCCTTAGGTCTTCTCTGCGCAACCTCCCTGATTCCAGAAGGGGGAAACACAACAGAATAGCTCACCTCCATTCTACAGCGCATCCTTGTGTGTTTCTAAAACAAACACTGCTTCGTGCTCTGTATTGGCCCACTAAAGGCCATTTGCTGACTCTTTCCTTTGTCTGCCTCCACCAGGGAACCAATGACTTACTTGCTTTGCTCCCACTTCCCTACCTCTTGGCCCACAGCAGGGATGGTCACATGACTCAATTCTACTGATAATTAAAAGCAAGCCATCTAGGAATATTCTAAAAGGGGGCTTTTCTGTTTACCTTGGTAAAACTAAACAAGTCAGATGGGACCGTGGGTCTTTCCCCCTTCTCCTGGATGTAATGTGGAAGAGCTACAGTGTTCACTTTGCAGCCATGTTATCAAAATGAACTGAAAAGCCCGAGGAAGGTAAAATGTAGAGATAAAGTCTATGCAATGCTAAAGAGCTGAACCAACACCAAAGAGTGCCCATGGCTGTGTTGCAAGGAAATGGCCTTACCATTTTAACTACTATCAGAAAGCTCTTAGTATTCCCTGCATACAACTGAGGAAATCCCACTGTACATACAAGGATATTTTATGTGATAGTAGAAGAGAAAGATAATCAAAATGATAAATAGCAAGATTTCAGCTTTACAAGGCTAACTTTTATACACAGATGAAATATAATCCCTTGTAAAGGATCAGGCAACAGAATTTTTTTTTCAGAGAGTTTTCACCAACCTGGGGAATCATAGCACTGAGTTCTGAGATGTTCATTTTGTTATACATAGCCTCACTGGTTCGGTTTTCATGTGGAATCATTATCTGTCAAAAAGAGATTTGGGTTAGTTTTTCAAATAAATCATTTATTATTGCATAACTGCTTTTTGCATGTGCCAAAACATCTGTATATTATTATCAGCTTTTTCAAGACTTTGGTGTGATGCCCAGCTGTGGGGAGAAATTTTAAAAAAAAAAAACACACAATTGTAGACAGGATTAAGAAAATAAAAAGAAATTTAGATATCCTCTTCAGTAGGAAATATTGTCTCTGGTACACAAAGAAGTTCCCATAATGCCCTCCTCCTCTACCATGTGGATGGGCCAAGTTCATTGCTGGCTCAGTTTTGACAACCAAGCTGAAGTTGCACAATTATGATCAACATTCCATGTTTACCTAAGGTATCCTGATAATGACCTCAGCTCATTCACCTCTAGGGGACAATGGTCAATGACAAAAAGGAAGCAATGTGCAAATCATTGATACCCGAGATCAGTTTTTTTGTTTTTTGTTTTTTTTTTTTTTTTTGACCTTCAGATTTCCCACTGCTGGCAGTATGAATTTGGTCACCACCTAAGCAGACAATTCACAAACTTCTAGCCTCTACCCTATTTAATCTAAGACCTGCAACAATGACTCTTCCTCGAGAGTCATCTTAATCCCTTCCATTGACCAACCATAGCTCCCTTCCCCACATTATCACCTGGCTTTTCTATCTTTCTACTCCCTTGCATCCATCTAGCCATCTTCCGCCTCACCCAGCTCTCCTGTCCTCACACCTCCTGCCCACTATCACCATCTCCGTGGCTAAGACTGGTTGAAAACTTGGCCTGAGGTTTATGTTCTCTAAGGAGCCTTTGCAATTGAACTCTACTTCGTTCTAATCGCCAGGACAACTCCATGGCCAAGTCCTCTCTCTCCTTGTTCAGTCTCTCAGACAGAGATAGGGTGGATGCCTATTTTGTAGCTATCTTTATTTATTTGGATTTGATGAGGCTTTTTTTCCTTCGCAGCCTCAGAAATTCCCAAAGACTGTGTATCTCAGTAGTTTTAGACGTGACGAGTCACCTGAAGACTAAGAGAATGAGAGGAACTTTCCTACCAGGCAAAAACTCCACGCACCACAGATATTTCAAGACAAAATCACAGCAGATGAATGGCAAGCAATTGTCCCTCTCTTCTAAGTCCTTCAGGGTCTTAATGTCTCCTTCCCCACTCTCCACTGGAGAGGTGACATGCCCCTTACAGTTTCCTTGCTGTTTGCGAATTCTAAACCATTGCCTCGGAGGATTTCTATATATCTCTCCACTCTCCTCCTTTCCCAACTCAGAATTCAAGCTCCAGGCTGAAACCCTTCGACCTCAAGACTGTTTCCAGCTCTCTAGCAGCTGCTCCCCTCCACACAGTGGATTTGCCACTTCATTTGCCCTCGCAACAATTCTGCCTTGCCTCCGTCCAGCTGTTTTTAGGTTTCTTTCTGGTCTAACTCCCTGGCTCAAGGCAAGGCCCTTCCATGCTAGTGATCACACCTTCAGTTCAAATTAGCTTACCGCCCCCCACCCCGCCGGCATTTGCTTGGGAAAGGAATTCAGACAGTGTATAGACATGGCTTATAGGCACATCTGCAACAATCTTCACAACATTCAAGGGACATGCAGTAATGAACTTTTAAAAGTCAAGCTGGGGTTCATTAAGAACATGTTTAAATACAGAGTGAAGCAGGAAGACACAGAGGGGGAAATCCTAAGGACAGTATTATATGCCCTACAGTAAGCACAGGCTTGACAAAAGAGTTTTCAGAAATGAACTACAAGGGCACGCATGTGCCACGGTGCATGTATGTAAATGAGAGGATAACTTTGGGCACTGGTCCTCACTTACTTTGTTTGAGGCAGGGTCTCTTTTTGTCTACTACTGCACTGTGTATACCCAGCTAGCTGGTTCATGAGCTTCCCAGAATTCTCTTGTTTTCACCTTCCATCTCAAAGTAGAAGCACTAATATAAGAGATAGGGACCACTACGCCTGGCCTTACATGCAGTCTGGGAACTCAACTCTGTTCCTCATGCTTATCCTGTAAGTGTTTTTGCCTACTGAGTCATCCACCTAGCCCCTAGAAAGGAACTTTCTATTGTGAGTAGGGATCTGGAAAAAGATATATGTGAACATCATCACTGTAAGGGGAGACCTAATTCCTCCAACCCTACCCTTCATCCCAACTCCATAGCTCAACATACCACCATCAGTTTACAAACACAAAGCCAATAAACACCTGAACCTCAGAATTTTTTATTAACTTCCATAATAAATGATCACTAAGTCCTCCCATAAGCAAATGTCACTGTATTTATTACCTCTGGACATGAGAACATTTAGGGATTTTACACATTGCTTCTTCTAGAAACCCTTTCTGTCTCTAACATGAGCCAGAAAGAATTTAAGGTGATTTTATTCAGAATATAGTAAAGGGCACTATCATTAAATGATTAAAGCAGAGAGAGAGGGAGAGAGAGAGAGAGAGATGTAATGTAATGTAAGGGCATGGTGGCACACACCTTTAACCCCAACACTCCAGGATGCAGAGGCAGGTAGATATCGAGCCTTATCTACCTACGGAGTTCCAAGACAGCTGTAGCTGCCCAGTAAGATTTTTGTCTTGAAAAGTGGAAGGAATGTAAAAGTAAAGCATGGTAACACAATAAATCACCAGCAAGGCAGTTTTACAGTTTCAAGTTTCTGCATCAAACTTCATGTCCAATATTGATAGATAAACTTCTCTGATATCAAATTTTATCAGTCACGCGGAGTAGGGATAATACAAAAAAAAGCAGGCTGGGTTAAAAATTACCTTCCAGGACTGAGGGTGTAGCATACTTAGCATGTATGAAGCCCTACATTCAACTCCCGGTACCAGAAAGAAAGAAAGAAAGAAAGAAAGAAAGAAAGAAAGAAAGGAAGGAAGGAAGGAAGGAAGGAAGGAAGGAAGGAAGGAAGGAAGGAAGGAAGGAAGGAAGGAAGGAAGGAAGGAAGGAAGGAAGGGAAAAAACCCAACTTTCAATGAAATCAGTATCTATTGAACGCCTGTCTTCTATTTGAGCCATATAAGAATTTCTCTGAGAAAACAGATTTCCTTGCTGGCATTCTTTAATCACCATAAAGTAGTACATAGATAATGACTAGGCTTAAACCAGAGAAGTGGAAGGAGTGAGGAGCTCTTAATTCCTGTAGTTGTTCTTTTTACTTCCCAACGAGGATGCAATTACTATCTTGGACCCAGAGGGCAGGGACACAGAAGGTTACCATTGGGTTGCAATTTATATTTTCATTCAGCATGTATTGTTTACAAAATAAGGGAAAGAAAAGGGCATGGCAACAAAAAAAGGAAAAGGTTTGCAGCCAAGACTTACCTCAGCTATCTTAATTTCCAGTCTAAGCACTGACTTCATGTCATGTTCAGCTCGAGAGCTATTAGCTCCTAAAAGCACAGCAGTGTCCACCATGAACTTATAAAGGGCATCCCGATACTGTAAGAGATAAAGAAACAAGTGGCCATGACAACAGCCTGCTAGAGATATGGAAGAGCAGAAACAGTAGGTGGAAATAAGCTTCCTTCATGTTCACTCTGTATCAGAGTATGATGCCAGTATTATGCAATGACAGTCACCTACCTACCACTTTGAGAGAAAAAAAAAAAAACAAGTGATGAGTGCACAGGTACTATTTCTGTGACAGAGAGAGTTGCCCAGGCATCAAACATCAAGCAAACTAGCTTTCTGGCAACTGGTGATATTATGGATAAAATAAACATCTCCAAATGAGTCCAGAATAGAAATGTAAAAGTCAGGTGTCTCCTTCCCAGGCAAGTGATGCTTTAGTAAGGTAATGGGAAAGACCTGAGTCTAAAAGCAGAGGACCTGATCCATGAACACTAATGCAAAGTGTGATTTATTCCCATCCAGCTCCATTTACCCAGCTTCACACTAAGAAATAAAGGATGATTATAGTGGTTGGAGTCCTGTGTCTTTTCAGTTTCAGTTTCCCTAGAGTTGTCCTCCCTGTCTCAGGAGGAAAAGGAAAAAGGGTGATGAGAAAACAGCAACTTATCAAATACAGAATTTCATCTCTAAGGTAACTATGACCCTGCACGCTATTCTTACTGCGGGACTCACCTTATCCCCTATATGTTGCTTGGTAGATAGCCAGCCTTTTAATAAATGAAATTCAGTCAGCAAGTCTGGCTAATAGTATTAATTGCAAAGAATGTCTTGCCCTTCCCAAGTCTACTAAAACGTGTTCAACGACTCAGTACACGGGCAAGGTGGCTTGCTCAGCAGGTTGTAGGACGGGGGAAAGGCATACAAATGAAAACCTAAAGGATGCTTGAAACTGTTTCCCAGTGTGTGCTCTAGTGATGGAGATAAGCAAGTAAAAACGTGTCTTAATAAGCCACTGCATGCACAAAAGCGGAAGAACTGGAAGAGTCCAGAAAACCTGGAGACACACCACTTGAGAGGCGCGGGGCCTGGGGACAGTAAGAGATAGGTCCTTCTCTTGAAGGAAGAACAAAACTAGGTAAGTTAGGAGAGACAGGTTGAAAACAGGCAATGAAGAGGCCTTAAGCTTCTTCAAAGGAATTTAGAGTCTATCTTGAGAGTGAGATATACTCTTATATTTTTTTGGTTGTGAGCCTAGCCTTTAACAGCTAAGCCATCTCTCCAGCCCAGAGTTTAGGCTCTATCTTGAGAACAAGATATACTGAGAGTGGTGGTGTGGAAACAGAACTTGCCAAGTGGTGCTAAACAGCTATTGAAGTGAAGGTGGCCACAACTAAATATGAATGGCTATAGTTAAGGCAAGAATGGACAGAAATGTCGTCTAGGACAGTAGGGATAGGAAGGAGGGACCAGGCGGCTGGAGGAAGAGTTACTTGTAAAGGTGGTGTCATTTGGACTTGGTTAACTACTTATAGGGAGAGGATATGATTTTGAGTCTAGTTGCTGAGACGACAGGTTCCCTAGTCTGGCACAAGTTGGCTCAAGAAGGAACACTTGGAAGCCCCCTTAGATGAGTGTCCGCTGACTGACAGAGGCCTAAGATCATGGCTAGTCTGCAGAGCCTTCCACATACAGAGGCTACAGCACAGGCCCAGGAGACCTGGCTGTGAGGCTTGTTTGGAGGGCAAAATGTCCAAAGTGAATTCAAATTGTCAAAATGAACTAGCCCTGTCCAGCGTCCAGGAAACTCCCGTTTCCAAGCTGAGTCTAGAATTCTAACCTGATCAATCCTTTCTGTTTCTCATTACCCATCATTAACCACCATTAACCCAGAGCACATGCTAAAAATAGAGTCCCAGATCCCATCTTGTCTGCTAAATCAAAATCACCATGACTGGATCCATATATGAAGTTTCCAGGGTGATTATTTTAAGCCAATACAGTTTCAAGTATCCTTCAGCTTGGAAAATGATAGTGAATAATTGCTCATCTGAGGATTGGCTGCAAACTCATATCTTGGTGATTTCATTTGGATGTGCTATCTCATCAAGGTGATGAGGTCACTGAATAGGGAACTTATACAACCTTGATGTTCCTACTTCTACAAGACAGGAAGTAGAACTATGTGTTGAAAACCAGTGGTTCTCAACCTTCCTAATGCTGTGACATTGTAATACAGTTCCTCAAGTTGTGGTGACCCCAAACATAAAATTATTTCCTTGCTAGTTCATTACTGTAATTCTGCTGCTACGAATTGTAATGTAAACATCTGATATGCAATCCCCAATAGAGTTGAGACCCACAGGTTGAGAACCGCTTGCCTAAACAAACGCTCTCTGCCTTGCTACACTGGGAATATGTTCTGTGAAGTTATATGATGATGGTTTCCAGGAAAGAAGGCCGACATCTTATAGCAGCTGATGAACCAAACAGCCGCCAGGCAAGACATGGAGCTAAACATGAGTAAAACTCACAGATTTGGCCTCCGTACTGTTATCAAGGAAGTCTTCCCTCACAGCCAGGGAGAGTGTTGCTTGGTCCAGCTGTTAAAACAAAAAGAGAAAGAAAAAAAAACAATAAGACAAACAAAAAGAGAAAGCATGGCATTGACGTTTGAAATTGTTGTGTAGTATGATAACAGGAGTCATGGGCTCACTGGCAGCCCAGCCATATTTTGAGCTTGTGTCACCGTCACAAGAATCGCTTCACTCCATTCAGAACTGCATGCAAATAGGCACTTTGAGAGACCTAATGTATCAGAGATTTGTCCCCTGACTTTCGGATTTGTGCTATCGATCTCTGAGGTTTCGCCAACACTCAACAGTGCAAGGTTATTTGAGTTGGAATAGATATTACAGATTCTCTGACCCAAAGCCAGAGAATTTATGATTTTTCCAAGCTCATGTGGCTGAACAGAGCTCAGAGTCCAATTGCCTTCTGTTCCCAGATCCACTACCCACATCACCAAAGTGCTCTGCGAATGCCCATCTGGCTAGAGCTGATGCATTAGGCTTTCTACAGCCCCACTCAGAAATAACATTTCTTTGCACTCACAAAGAATGAACTGACATTCTGGAGAAATCTTTGTGGCTTTTAGAAACTTCTCCGAAAAGTTAAGAATAAGGGATAGAAACACAAATAATAATCAGACAACTTTAATCAAGTACTTTATCACCTTTTCATACATAAAATCTATATAAAATTATAGTTCTCCATCAAAATCCCCTTCACATGCAGCAAAGCCTATAAAAGGTCAAGTTATAGTGGTGCCATTATAAAATTTGAGGAAATACGAGTATTGTATTTTTGAGTAAAATATATTCAAGACATTCTTGTAGCCTGTGTGTATTGCTAATTGGCCTAAAACAACCAAGTCACAAGCCATTCTGGCTTTATCCTCCTGTGATTCCCAATCTGCCATCGTTTCTTCCAAAAATGAAGTAAGCCAGAACCCACAAAACAAAATATTTTTATTAAGATGCTTTGGCTTTCAATTAAATTTGGATCCCTCAGCAACTCTTGTGAGTGCCAGGTTCAGAGGAAAGTAAACTATACAGATAATATCAAGAAAGTCAAAGGTTCTTCTCATAAAATGAAGTTAAACCCACAGAAGGTAAAAGTTTGGATAATTCAATTGAGGTTGTCCAACCTTTCATAAACCTTCAGATTGTTACGGTTTCTAGGGAACATTTTAAATATACCAACAGATTGAATAAAGCCAAAAAGTAAATCTCATTAGAAACACACAAACTCCTGAGGCAAAGTCTTTCTCAAGAAACCACCACAAGTAGATGGTATTGCTCTGGGTTTGAAAATCCTTGCATTTACAATATGAATTTTTCAATTTCAAAAGAGAAGAAAAATGTTCATCAGCACTGGAGAGGTACATGGACTGGCAGTTCAGACCAGTCTGGGATAAAGAGTGAGTTACAGGATAGTCTTGGATTATATTAAAAAAAATAAAAGTATGATTTTAGAAAATCAGATACATTGAACTAAAAAATGTGATTTTTGTCCAAATATAATTGGCATGCCAATTACAATAAAGTGTTTTAGGGGAGAGAGTAATAATACAAAAAGAAATATATGAAAATTACAATATAGGAAAGGAAAAACGAAACATTAGAGAAATTTCATTTCCAAGAGAATTTCTCTGGTTGACATCATGAATTTTGCTGAGAGCCAGAAAAATGCAGGTCGTTGAATAGTAATGAATTTGCTTATACTAGAACAACCCTGATCCTCCAAATAGTCTTTCAAGATCACACATCCCACTTTCCATCGTTCCTTAAATTCTTACTCTTCCTATCACCAGGCTTAAGACAAGCATAAACACAGGTACCAAGGTGGTATTTTAGAATATGGTTTGCTGTTGTTTCTTATAATTTTATCTCCCATTGAAATCCACAACAAATCTCTACCATCTTGACACGACA
>PVIU01014561.1:0-51518 GCA_004026605.1 Ondatra zibethicus | reverse complement strand
ATGTGGGTCTCTGTCTCTATCTCCATCCATCGGATGAAATTTCTATGGTGATGATCAAGATATTCATCAATGTGACTATGGGACAAGGCTAGTTCAGGCACCTTCTCCTCTGCTGCCCAAGTACCTATCTGGGGACATCCCCATGGACACCTGTGATCCCCTCTAGAGCCAAGACTCTTGCCAATCCTAAAATGACTCCCTTAATGTAGATATCTTATTCCCTTCTCCAATATCCACCCTTCCTCCATCTCGAACCTCCCACTCCCCCAAGCTCTCCCCAGTCCATCCCTTCTCCCTTCTCCCTCTCTCTCTCCCTTTCACCCACCCTCCAACCCCTACCTCCACCCCTATCCCCATTCCCGTCTCTCCATCTTTTGCCTGGCGATCTTGTTTGATTCCAATTTCCAGGAGTATCTATATATGTTTTTCTTTGGGTTCACCTTGCTATTTGGCTTCTCTAGGCTTGTGAGCTATAAGCTTAATGTTCTTTGTTTATGGCTAGAGTCCACTAATGAGTGAGTACATACCATAATCATCTTTTTGGGTTTGGGGTATCTCACTAAGGATACTGTTTTCTATTTCCATCCATTTGCATGCAAATTTAAGGATGTCGTTGTTTTTTTTACCGCTGAGTAGTATTCTAATGTGTATATATTCCACACTTTCTTTATCCATTCTTCCATTGACTGGCACCTATGTTGTTTCCAGGTTCTGGCTATTACAAATAATGCTGCTATGAACATAGTTGCACAAATGCTTTTGTAATATGATTGGGTATCTCTTGGGTATATTCCCAAGAGTGGTATTGCTGGATCCTGAGGTAGCTTAATTCCCAATTTCCTGAGAAACTGCTACACTGATTTCCAAAGTGGTTGCACAAGTTTGCATTCCCACCAGCAATGGATGAATGTTCCCCTTACTCCACATCCTCACCAGCATAGGCTATCATTGGTGTTTTTGATTTTAGCCATTCTGACAGGTGTACGATGGTAACTCAAAGTTGTTTTGATTTGCATTTCCCTGATCACTAAGGAAGTTGAATATAACCTTAAGTATCTTTTGGCCATTCGAACTTCTATTGAGAATTCTCTGTTCAGATCATTTTTTATTGGGTAATTTTTTTTAAGCGTACCCATTTTTTAATTGGGTAATTTAGCATTTTAATGTCTAGTTTCTTGAGTTCTTTGTATATTTTGGAGATCAGACCTTTGTCTGATGTGGGGTTAGTGAAGATCTTCTCCCATTCAGTAGGATGCCTTTTTGTCTTAATGACAGTGTCCTTTGCTTTACAGAAGCTTCTCAGTTTCAGCAGGTCCCATTTATTTATTGTTGCTCTTATTGTCTGTGCCACTGGGGTTTTACATAGGAAGTGGTCTCCTGTGCCCATGTATTGCAGGTTACTTCCCACTTTCTCTTCTATCAGGTTAAGTGTGGTTGGATTTATATTGAGGTCTTTAATCCATTTGGATTTGAGTTTTGTGCATGGAGATAGATAAGGATCTATTTTCATTCTCCTACAGGTTGACATCCAGTTATGCCAGCCCCATTTGTTAAAGATGCTTTCACTGGAAGAGGATTTTCTAAGGTTAACCAAAGTTTCCAAAGTTCATCATTCATTTATTGCAAAATACCTTTACTGGAATTTAATGATATCTTCTTTTCCATTAAAATTTCACATCATTTCATGAATTTAAGTAAAGCTATTGCTTCAGGAGTTAACATGGAGCTTCACACTCTTTCATATGTGGCTATAGAACACAGTGTAATATGTCTTCTTATCATATTAATGGAGAACACTTTAATTTTCCCAGGAGTTGTTAAATTCTCAGTAAGGTTCAAATTCTTTAAACATCATCTTCTTCTCTTGTTAATTCAAATGACAGTTCTGTCCAAACTGCTGAACAAACTGTAATTGGGTGAGGATTGCTTTCTTCATTCAAGTTTTCTCTTTCGTTATTTTAGACCATACTCAGTGATGTGGGAATCATATTAACACACTGGAGAAGACCTTTCTTTATTCCTAGACTAATTTATAGAGGTTCTTAGCTAAGTTTTTATTAATACTACAAAGCTAGAGACTAAAAGTAAAACAATTCCAAGTTTCTTGACAACGTGAAAATTCTAATGTTTTTGTAGACCAAATGTTGCTAGTAATAGGGGATAGAATTTATATTAATGACTGCATTGTATCTTCCTACCATGTCTGAAACCTGGGGCATGTGTGATTAAGCAAGCTGCTGTGGAATTCCACAGATGGATGACCCCACGATTGAAGCTTATTTTGTATGACAGACTGTTATTTGTTATATGTTGGAAAGCATCTTAAGAATACTTCTTTTTAACAACTTTCCTTACTGTATAAAAAGACAAGTGAGTCGATTTTAAACACCAATCACTATTTTCTTCCCGACTATGAATGTGAGCAGACCAACTGCTGCCACTTTCAGTCCCCACTCTGATGTACTCTGCCCTTGAATGTGAAACAGAATAACCAATCCACCATCATTTTGATTTTATCAGAGTATTTTTATCTTGGAAACATGAAAAGCAGCAAAGTGGAGTTAGACACCAAGGTGCCTGTGTGCCTCAATTGGAACCTCCTTGAGGGGTCATTAAGGGAAATTATTAATAGAAAACATAAATTGAAATGGTGCCCAGGATACTTGATAAGACAGAATTATGGCTGGCCCAGTTTGGAAAGCTATGTGAATGGAATTGAGCCAGTGCAAGAGAAAGATGTAAGTTACAACTGGCAAAGCTGGAAGGATGGGGTTACTTACACCTTTTGGAGATTAGATGATTGTATTATAGCCCCCACATGCTGGACACGATTCTTCAGCATTTTGTGATTTCCCAATTTAGATACTTTTTCTTTGTTCTAATCATGTTTTCTTATTTTAGAATAAGAGAATGGGAATATGTATTCTGTGTGTTACAAATGTGTGTCCTGGTCTTTGTTCTTTTTTTTTTTTCATTTATTAAATGGATCTCACCATTAACCAATTTCCTTGAGTCTAATGTGAGTTGACTTTTGGAATTTCAAACTTATAATTGTTAAAGACTATGGGAACTTTGAAGTTGGATTATATTTAAATTATGAGATAAACATCAGACTTTGGGGGCAAGAAGTTGAAGGTTATGATTTGAAGTGATGTGATTGTGGGTTATATTGATAAGTGGTGGAGATTTGGATGTTAGTCTCAACTTGAGATCTTGAATCATCTGGAGAGGAGCTTCTGGATATGAATTTTGGGGATTATCTTCATTAGGCTAATTGAGATTTTAAACCTAAAGGACACAGGACACAAACATATCATAATGTTGCTTTGTATTAATAGATAGAAGTTGGTTGCAGCCAAAACAAACACCTAAAAGATGTCCTTGTCTAGTAACTCAGGGAAGATGTTAGTAACAAGAAAGTTACAGGAAGGGGAAGCTGTAACTTTTGGCTGCCTGGAAGGTAAAATTCACTGTTTTGTAGCAGAAAGTTTGATCAGATTATCCTGCAACAAAATGGATCACTAGAATGGATCATGATTTTGGTCAAAGATATTTCCACATAGAAAAGTTTTAGATGATAAATGTTTCCTGTAACTGTCAGTGGTTATACATATGGATATAGAAACACTAAAGAAGAAACTATTCAACCATTCAAAGTTTAAGCACAGTTTACAAGGTAAAATTGTTTCTTTCCCATAATCTGTTCTGAAAAAAATCCCAGATTTAGAAAATGCTTATGTTTCAATCTGTAAATAAATGACATGAGGGCAAAGAGTTCAAGGTTATAATTAAATGACTATGTGTGAGGTCTCAGAAAGATGTAAATCATGGCTATTTGGGTTTAAAAGAATATTAAATGTGAACTTCTTAGACAGTATATGATAGAAATAAAAATTTTCAAAAATATTTATGAATTATGGGCATTTTAAAATACTCAAAATATTAAAGTGTTACCCTATAAAACTCTAAGTATAAACACTAACTGGGGACAGACTTACGTGGAAGATATCTGTGGGTATGATGTTTTCTAATAGGAGGTAACCCTTTAAGAGCTACAGGAAATCCCAGAGTATTTCATGAGAATTATGGTGCAGAAAGCACCAACAGTTAAAATAAGCTAAAGACATTTTTGTACAAAAGGAGCCCTTAAAGTTTCTTACAAGAACAATCTGAGACTATTACTGAAATTCCAAGTCCATTTATAGGTTTTCTGAGAATTTGGGGGTGATAAAAAGTAAAGGAGTGTGAAAACTTCAGTCCAGAGCAGTGGTGGGGTGGATAAGGGCTTCCAGGGACAAAGGCTGAGTGGTGTTTGCCACCTAGTAACAAATGTTCAGATGGATTTCAATATGGCCTGGGTTGGTGACTCCTATACTTTCTCCTGGTCAAATTCTTTTAACTGGAACATTCATTCTTATTGTTCATGTATGTCCATGTATGTCATCTTTGTATGTTGGTTATATCCAGGAATGCAGGTGCTATTATTATGTGATATTTTGATTTGTTATGGCAAATAAAGCTTGCTTGGAGACAGAGGACAGAGTCAGTAGCTAGCTGGTCATAGAGATTTGGAGGACTGTAGAGAGAGGACAGGAACTGTAAGGCAGGGCTGGGACAGAATCTCTGCCTTTTTGGACTGAGGAATGGAAGGAACTGTTTTTCTGATCTTTCAGGTTTTTACCTCGATGTATGACTCCTGATTTTTGTTGATAAGATTAAGTAGATTTATGCTTTAGGATGCAATACTATTTTATGTACTTTTCCTTATCAAAAGACCTGTAATTGAGTTTCTGCATCTGAAAAATTTCACCTAAGGAACTTCTTTGCAAATATTTTCCTGTAATGATGCAATCTTGAACTTAGAGCTGTTGGCATTATTGGACAGAATTTTAAGGAGATGTTGAGAGAAAATGAATATTTTTGTTTTCATTTGAAAGGAATGTGTATTACTTGTGATTAAAGTTGAAGAGGTAGATCAAATATATTTGAAAATCCTGTGCTACTTTTCCCTTGAGAAGTCAAGTCCAATTCCCATCCCCACACATTTTTCATGGTTTTAGTGACTTCTTTAAGTAAGAGAAGTAGAAGTCACAATTTGCATCTCTTGAGCTAGATCTAAGGTACCTTAGACATTTTGCTTCAGCCTAAATATGAGGTGACTCAGTCAAGGAAGTTCCTGCCATGATAGCATAAGGACCTAGGATCTTATCTCCAGAACTCACACCCAAAGGGAAGGTTGCAGTGTGTGCATACATATCAGGAACACCTATTCCACAGTGCAGAGATTCTAAAGCACCACTGATGGCAAAGTGCTTAGTCTTTTTTATTTTATTTTTTATTGATTTTTATTGATTTATTGAGCATTTTTCTCTGCTCCCCTCCCTGCCTCCCCCCTTCCCTTCAACCCTCCCCCAAGGTCTCCATGCACCCAATTTACTTAGGAGATCTTGTCTTTTTCTACTTCCCATGTAGATTAGATCTATGTATGTCTCTCTCTGGGTCCTCATTGTTGTCTAGGTTCTCTGAGATTGTGATTTGGGGACTGGTTTTCTTTGCTTTATGTTTAAAACCACTTATGAGTGAGTACATGTGATAACTGTCTTTCTGGGTTACCTCACTCAAAATGCTGTTTTCTAGCTCTATCCACTTTCCCGCAAAATTCAAGATGTCGTTATTTTTTTTCTGCTGTGTAATACTTCATTGTGTAAATGTACCACAATTTCCTTATCCATTCTTTAGTCAAAGGACATTCAGGTTGTTTCCAGGTTCTGGCTATGAAAAAAACAATGCTGCTATGAACATAGTTGAGCACATGTCCTTGTGGCACGATTGAGCATCCTTTAGATATATAACCAAAAGTGGTATTACTGGGTCTTGAGGAAGGTTGTTTCCTAATTTTCTGAGAAATCGCCACACTTACATCCAAAGGGGCTGTAACAGCTTGCATTTCCACCAGCAATGCAGGAGTGTTTCCTTATCCCCACAACCTCTCCAGCATAAGTTGTCATCAGTGTTTTTGATCTTGGCCATTCTTACAGGTGTAAGATGGAATCTCAGAGTTGTTTTGATTTGCATTTCTCTGATGATTAAGGATGTTGAACATTTCCTTAAATGTCTTTCAGCCATTTTAGATTCCTCTGTTGAGAGTTCTCTGTTTAGGTTTGTACTCCATTTTTTTATTGGGTTATTTGTTCTTTTGATGACCAATTTTTTGAGTTCTTTGTATATTTTGAAGATCAGCCCTCTGTCTGATGTGGGGTTAGTAAAGATTTTTTTTCCAATCTGTAGGCTGTGTCCTTTGCTTTACAGAGGCTTCTCAGTTTCAGGAGGTCCCATTTATTAATTGTTTCTCTCAGTATCTGTGCTGCTGGGCTTAGATTTAGAAAGTGGTCTCCTGTGCCCATGCATTCAAGTGTACTTCCCGCTTTCTCTTCTACAAGGTGTGGCTGGCTTTATGTTGAGGTCTTTGATCCATTTGGACTTGAGTTTTGTGCATGGTGATAGATATATTGATATCCAGTTATACCAGCACCATTTGTTAAATATGCTTTCTTTTTTCCATTTGATATTTTTTGCTTCTTTGTCAAAAATCAGGTGTTTGAAGGTGTGTGGATTAATATCTGGGCTTCGATTCAGTTTTATTTGTCCTCCTGTCTGTTTTTATGCCAATACCAGGCTGTTTTCAGTACTGCAGCTATATAGTAGAGTTTGAAGTCAGGGACTGTGATGCCTCCAGAAGTTCTTTTATTATACAGGATTGTTTTGGCTATCCTGGGTATTTTTACTTTTCCATATGAAGTTGAATATCATTCTTTTGAGTTCTATGAAGAATTTTGCTGGGCATTGCATTGAACCTGTAGATTGCTTTTGGTAAGTTTGCCATTTTTACTATGTTAATTCTGTCTACCCAAGAGCATGAGAGATCTTTCCAATTTCTGGTGTCATTCTCAAATTCTTTCTTCAAAGATTTAAAGTTCTTGTCCAACAAGTCTTCCACTTGTTTGGTTAGGGTTACTCCAAGATATTTTATGCTCTTTGTGACTATTGTGAAGGGTCATGTTTCTCTGATTTCTTTCTCAGCCTTTTTATCATCTGTGTACAGGAAGGCTACTGAATTTTTTTTTGAGTTAATCTTGTATCCTGATACATTACTGAAACTATGAGTTGTAGAAGTTCCTTTGGTTGAATTTTTTGGGTCGCTTATGTAAACTATCATATCATCAGCAAATAGTGAGAGTTTGACTTCTTCTTTTCCTATTTGTATCCTCTTGATCTCCTTTTGGTGTCTTATTGATCTAACTAGGATCTCAAGAACTATATGAATAAATATGGAGAGAGTGAATAACCTTGTCTTGTTCCTGATTTCAGTGGAACCACTGGGAGTTTCTCTCCATTTAGTTTGATGTTGTCTGTTGGTTTGCTGTATATTGTCTTTATTATGTTTAGGTATGTTCCTTGTATCCTTGCTCTCTCCAAGACCTTTATCATAAAGAGATGTTGTATTTTGTCAAAAGCTTTTTTGCCATCTAATGAGATGTTCATGTGGTTTTTATTTTTCAGTTTGTTTATATGGTGGATTACATTGACAGATTTTCATATGTTGAATTATCCCTGTATCTCTGGAATGAAGCCAAATTGATCATGGTGGATGATGGATTCGATTTGCCAGTATTTTTTTTTTTTAGTATTTTTAAGTTATGACTTTATTTATTGTTATTATTATTATTTTATTTTATTACTTTAAAAAATACCAATCCAAATTCCCACTTCCTCCCCTCCTTCTACTCCCCTCCCATTCCCTCCACACATCTTCCCCCCACCCCTTCCAGTCTTAAGAGAGGGCAAGGCAACCTGCCCTGTGGAAAGTCCAAGGCCCTCCCACTACATCCAGGTTAAGCAAGGTATACATCCAAAGAGAATAGGATCCCAAAAAGCCAGTACATGCAGTAGACACAAATCCCAGTGCCATTGTCATTGGCCCCTCACTCTGCCCCAACTGTCAACCAAATTCAGAGGGACTAGTTTGATCCCATGCTCATTCATTCCCAGTCCAATTGGGGTTGGTGAGCTGCCATTAGCTCAGGCACATTGTCTCAGTGGGTAAACCCCTCATGGTCTTGACTTCCTTGCTCATACTCTCCCTCTTTCTCCTCTTCAACTGGACCTTGGGAGCTCAGTCCAGTGCTCCTATGTGGGTCTCTGCCTTTGTTTCTATCTGTTGTTGGAAGAAGGTTCTATGGTGATATTTAAGATAATCATTAGTCTGACTACAGGGCAAGGCCAGTTCAGGCACCCTCTCCTCTATTGCTTAGGTTCTTAGCTAGGGTCATCCTTGTGGATTCCTGTTAATTTTTCTAGAGCCAAGTTTCTTGCTAACCCCAAAATGGCTCCCTCAATCAAAATATATCTTTCCTTGCTCTCATATCTGTCCTTCCTCCATCTTGACTATCCCATTCCCTCAAGTTCTCTTCAATCCTCCTTTTCTCCCCTTCTCTTCCCCTTCTCCCCTTCCTTCTACACCCTGCTCCATGCTCCCAAATTTGTCAGGCGATCTTGTCTGTTTCCAATTTCCAGGTGGGTCTATATATCTTTGGGTTTACCTTATTACTTAGCTTCTTTAGAATCATGAACTAAATATAGGCTCAATGTCCTTTGTTTATAGCTAGTATCCACTTATGAGTGAGTGCATACCATATTCAATTTTTGGGTATGGGTTATCTCACTCAGGATAGTGTTTTCTAATTCCATCCATTTGCATGGAAAATTCAAGATTTCATTGTTTTTCACCGCTGAGTAGTACTCTAATGTGTAGATGTGCCACATTTTCTGTTTCCATTCTTCAGTTGAGGGGCAACTAGGTTGTTTCCAGGTTCTGGTTATTACAAATAATGCTGCTATAAACATAGTTGAACAAATGCTTTTGTATTATAATTGAGCATCTTTTGGGTATATCCCCATCAGGGATATTGCTGGACCATGAGGTAAGTTGATTCCCAATTTTCTGAGAAACCACCATACTGATTTCCAAAGTGACTGTACAAGTTTGCATTCCAACCAACAATGGATGAGTGCTCCCTTTTCCCCACAACCTCTCCAGCATAAGCTATCATTAGTGTTTTTGATCTTAGCCATTCTGACAGGTGTAGAAGTTCCTTGGTAGATATTTTGGTGTTGCTTATGTAAACTATCATATTGTCAGCAAATAGTGAGGGTTTGACTTCTTTTCCAATTTGTATCCCCTTAATCTTTTGGTGTCTTATTGCTCTAGCTAGAATCTCAAGAACTATATGAATATATATGGAGAGAGTGGACAACCTTGTCTTGTTCCTAATTTCAGTGGGATTGCTGGGAGTTTCTCTCCATTTAGTTTGATGTTGGCTGTTGGCTTGCTGTATGTTGCCTTTATTATGTTTAGGTGTATTCCTTGTATCCCTGCTCTCTCCAAGAACTTTATCATGAAGGGTGTTGTATTTTGTCAAAAGCTTTTTCACCATCTAATGAGATGATCATGTAGTTTTTATTTTTCAGTTTGTTTATATGATGGATTATGTTGACAGATTTTCATATATTGAACCATCCCTGTATCTCTGGGATGAAGCCAACATGATCATGGTGGATGATGGTTCTTTAAGAGATTTGCTGATGTCTCCCAATTTTTCATTTTTCTTTTTCTCCATTTCTTTGAGGGAATTTCTCATTTCCTCTTTAAGAGTCTCAAATGTTCTTCTGATGTTATTTTTTACGTCATTTTCTTATGCTTCATCTATGTTTGGTTGTTCAAGTCTTGGTGTTGTAGGGTCTTTAGGTTTTACTGTTTTCGTGTTGCTCTTTGTGGTGTTGCGTGTGTTTTTACCTTTTCTACTCATCTTTTCCTCTAATAGGTGTGGTTGGGGCTGTCTGTGATTCTGTTGATTAATCTTCTAGGTATCAGTGAATCCAAGGATCAGATGGTTGTTCCTCGTGGTACAATCAGTGCCACAGTTCTAGTTACCCCTTTGGTCATTCCGTGTTCCTGGAGGTCACTCAGCACTCCCAGGCTTTGCTCCACTCCCTTGGATTTTGCTGTCTCAGACCTGTTCTAGCCTAGGTTGTTGGCTCAGACATGTTTATGTAAATGTCCCTGGTCTGGATCCTCTCCTGCAGAGGTCCCTGGCTTGGGTTGGCCCTGTAAAGGACTCTGGCTCTGGTCTACTCCCTCAGAGTTCCCAGGCTTGGGTGCACCCAGACCCACAGAGGACCTGGCTCAGGCCTACTTCCTCTGAGGTCCCCACAGAGATCTCTCGTTCCTACCTACTCCCTCAGAGGTTCCAGATTCATGCCCAGACCTGCAGAGGTCTTGCCTAGGCCTAGTCCCTCAGAAGTCACCCCTAGACCCACAGGAGTCCTGGCTTAGCTCTACTGCCTTGAAGGTCCCATATTCACACCCGGACCCTTAGCAGTCTCTGGCTCTGGCTCTGGCTCACTAGCTCAGTGGTTGCTCCCCTGTACCAGTTCCTGTGGAGTTCACTGTCTCAGGTCTGCTCTCAAAGTGCTTAAACATCATGAAAAAGGATCATGTTTCAAATTAGGACACTTATTATTTACAATTACTTTGAATTTTATTTTTGTTCATAAATATTTGTATACTGATATGATCATAAAATGTTGTCTCACATAACATTAATACATATATAAAACTACATATAAGCAAAATGTATTACTTACCATTTTTCTAAACTCAAGTGTGCTGAGTCTGAATAACATTCCTAATCAGATCCCTTAGTACTGGTGCTGTTCCCAGTTTCATCAAGGTCATCTATGAGGAAGCATTTACAAATAAGCAAAAACAAACTTACTATTGTTTCCATGATTTTTTTTATAAGCCATTCATCCTCACTGCCTTATTTAGTATAGAATTTTGCAGATTCTGAGAACAGTTCTATCTAATAATTAGTAGTCAAACCCCTTCTTTTTAAACTATCCTTGTAGCCTGAAAGTAAAAAAAAAATAAATTAAAAAGTGTATAAAACAAAGAAATTTAATATAACCATAAAGAGAAATTAAAAAAGAAAGACAAAAGAAATGTTAAGGAATTGTTGTTGTTTGTAAATATGGTAATAGTCACAATTCTGTAATTTTCTGAGTTTATCCTTAATTGGTTTGAATAAAATTCTCACACTAGGGCGTGAATCATAGCCATGGGATGTTAAGTAGACTCCTGGTTGTCTGGCTAGAACTGGTTAACCATGCCTTCCTTGTATTCCTTAGATCACTGGGAGACTCTCTGGGTTGTTTATGGAAATCATTCCCTTTTCAGGTTGATTGGAGAGGGTGTACCAGGCTTATGAGTTTCTCTCCTCAAGACTAAAGCTTTGCTTAGTAAAATCAATGTCTATAATTCAATCGAATTGCTAGTTGTATGAACAGCTGTGACCAAATTTACACATGTGCAGGAAATGGCATTTACAGATGATTACCTACATCAGTGATAGTGACTGCTGTCATTGTACATGCAGGTTTCACAAATGAATGTGGAAAATGTGTATTTTAAAATTTTGAAATAAATTGCTTGTGTATATATGTACATTTAATTTTATATGTTTATATATTTTGAGTATTTGTGAAATATGTAGAGATAAATACATACAATATTGGAATATTGCTATACATATATATTAGGCATATACATACAGAAATAATAAGTGTACATATACTTTGCACACATTAAACATTTTTACTGCCAATATTGCTATAAGTGGTTTGCATGAGTGTTAAGAAGAAATTCTAAGAAAAACAATTCAGATAGTATCTAGAAAACATACTAGTTCCCTTAGAAGAAATAAATTAGGGAACCATCAATCTAAGTGATTTGATTTGCATCTACTGATTTGATGTTCTTTATCAATGATCTAGATTTGCTATTCATATTTTCCATGAATATTTTTTTTGTAGAAATGAACTCTTGTGGGGATATAGCTCATTTAAAATTGAAAATCACAGCATAAATCCAATAACAACTGTTAACATATTGATCTTCTATACTCTGAACTACATTACAAGGGGGATATAGATCCTCATCAATAAATCAACAAATGTTCCTGAAATCATACTCTTTTGGTTAGTTTTTCAGGTCTCTGAAAATACTCAAAGATTAGTGTATTTATTCATAGAATGCAGGTGAGATGCTTAGAACTGAAAGAACTGCTGTCTGTTCAGGTCAGCTTGATCAGACTCAAGGGCATTGCTTTGTTATTTCTCATCTTTTGTTCCAAACACTTTTCTGTAAACTGAAGTGTGTGTGTGTGTGTGTGTGTGTGTGTGTGTGTGTGTGTGTGGTGTAAAAACGGAGTGATTTTCTCTTTTGTCTCTTCTTGTAAGAATACTGAACCTATGGGTTCAGGGCTGTCATTTAACCTTAATTACTCTGCAGGCATCATCTTCAGTTAAACACTGGAGAGTAGGCCTTTGAAATATGTTTGTTGGAGAGGTACAAAGTTTTGGTTTATAAAAGTTACTCCTATTTCTTATTGCATTAAATTTCTTTTTAAAACCTGTCTTATTTTGGAGACTAAATCATATAATTACGTTAGGCATGTTCAGTCTTCGATTCTTTAGGTCATTTTAGACTGCTCTCTGGTAGAACACTGGTCTTCAGACTCACACTGAGAGTGAAAAGGGGTAATTTTCTTACTTTATTTTCTATCTTTGTCATATTTGCAGATGTCATACTTAGTAGATGTAGTTGTAAACAACCTTAACCTCATGGTTTAGTATAGTATTTTGTGATAAATTTCATATGGTATAATTTCTATTTAGGGCTGAGGAATAGAGTCAGTAGGGCTGAGTTTATCTTCTCAGATATTAATATCAATTTTATATGCATTAAATTATTAATATATTGCACCAAGTTATATGTCCTAGTCAGGGTTGCGAATGCAGTGATAAAACACCATGACCTAGGCCAACTTGGGGAGGAAAGGGTTTATATTTGGATTACACTTCCACATTGTTAATCATCTAGGGAAGTCAGGGCAGGACCTCCAACAGAATAGAAACCTGGAGGCAGGGGATGATGCAGAGGCCATGGAGAAGTGTTGCTTACTGGTTTGCTCCCAACAGCTTGCCATTCTGCTTTCTTACAACCACCAGCCAAGGAATGATCCCACCCACAATGGGTTGGACACCAACACATGGATCACTGATTAGGCTTGCATACAACCAAAACTTACAGAAACATTTTCTCAGTTGAGGCTCCCACCTCTCCAATGACTTGTGTCAAGTTGACATAAAACAAGCCAGCACATTATATAATGTTAATAGGATGAGCAGATCTATTATTATTATTAATTACTATTATGGTCATTATTATTTCTTATTTTTAATTTTTAATTTTTCCATTCAAAAATTGACCCTTCCTCCCCTTCTCCCATTCCCCTGCCGCTCCCCCACTAACCCTCCTCCCTTCTCCTCCAACCTTAAGAGAGGGCAGGGTACCCTGCCCTGTGGGAAGTCCAAGGCCCTCCCCCCCTCTATCCCGGCCTGGGAAGGTGTGCATCCAAGTAAACTAGGGTCCTCAAAACACAATAGATATAGAAGAGACATGTCCCAGTGCTATTATGGATGGCTTCTCAGTCCGTCCCCAATGGCAGCCACATTTAGAGATTCTGGTTTGATCACATGCTCATTCAGTCCCGGTCAAGCTGGATTTGGTGCGCTCCCATTAGATCAGGCACACTTTCTCACTGGGTGGACCAACCCCTCGTGGTCCTGACTTCCTTGCTCATCTTCTGCCTCCTCCTGCTCTTCAACTGGACCTTGGGAGCTCAGTCCATTGCTCTGATGTGAATGTGGGTCTCTGTCTCTATCTCCATCCATAGGGAGAAATTTCTATGGTGATATTCAAGATATTCATCAGTGTGACTATGGGACAAGGCTAGTTCAGGCACCCTCTCCTCTGCTGCCCAAGGACCTAGCTGGGGACATCCCCGTGGACACCTGGGATCCCCTCTAGAGCCAAGTCTCTTGCCCATCCTAAAATGGCTCCCTTAATGTAGGTATCTTTTTCCCTGCTCCAATATCTGCCCTTCCTCCATCTCCACTCTCCTACTCTCCAAGCTCTCCCAGTCCTTCCCTTCTCCCTTCTCCTTACCCTCTCCCCTACCCTCCACCCCACCCTCATCCCTACTCTACCCCCATGCTCCCAACTTTTGCCCAGCTATCCTGTTTGCTTCCAGTTTCCAGGAGGATCTGTATATGTTTACTACTCAGTGGTAAAAATCAATGACATCTTGAATTTTGCATGCAAATGGATGGAAATAGAAAACACTATCCTTAGTGAGACCCAAGAAGATGAATATGGTATGTACTCACTCATTAGTGGACTCTAGCCATAAACAAAGGACATTAAGCCTATAGTTCACAACCCTAGAGAAGCCAAATAGCAAGGTGAACCCAAAGAAAATCATTATTATTTCTAAAGCAGGAGAAAGTCATGTTTTAGTAGAACAAATACCTCTAAGCCTGAGGTGTTATAGTATAACAGCCCCTCAGACCTTAGCACAACTGACTTTTTGTTAGAGCCACCATTTTGACCTTAACACCCAGCACATAGACCCCAGCACCTGCAAAAGGGGGAACAAAGACCTAATCCATCACAGAGCTGGTCCATAGTTCCATGATCCAGAAAAGTCCCCAAATTCATTAACCTTGATTTTTAGCTTCTATAGTTCTACTTCTTGCTAACTAACTGAAGTGCATTACCCAGATTATGATTTTGTACATAAAATACAAAGAACTACGAGGGTCAGGCTACATGTTTTAGGCAAGTTTCCAGTGCAGCATCTGGTCGACAATATAGACTTTCATTTTTACTTTAAAAATGTATGTACTCCCTCGTAAAATTACCTCACAGCAGCCAAAGTAACTTTGTAGTGGAGAAGATAAATGAGATCCTAATGGGAGTGCCTCCCAGTCATACAGCAGCTTGTTCCTAAATGGGAATTATTTTCTGCATGTCTGGAAAATTCCTTATGGACAGCAGAACAGGGTGATGCTCTTTGAAACTTTGCTTCATGCTCATAATTTTCTGATCTTCATTTCCTAGTTGTCCTTTTTTTCTGTGGTAAGAAATTTAATTTGCTTTTTCTGCCTTTAAAAGAGATGGCTTTGGTTCGTGTTTGTTTTCTTTTGTCCCAAGACAGATTCTCATAGGTCTGAATCTCATCTCCAGGACTGAGACTATGATAAGCTAACAGCTGCACAGACTGCTGGGGAGTTCTACTTCTCTCAGAGCTATAGCTTTGCTCAGACTCAGGCAAATGTTGCCCCTACTGTTTAGAGTAGCAGCTGGATTGGCATTTATGCTTGTTGTCAAAAGATGTGGGCTTCTTTGGAGTTTAGGAAAGAAACCACATGTGTTCCAGGAGGATGGACAAGTAGAAACTGGAAGGAAGCAGGTGTATGGAATGGGAGCCTGGCAGTGCTGGTATGGGCCTCTTCTACCAGCTCACATAGTGGGTATGGTAAGGTCATCAGTTAAGCTTCCTAAACCCCCCTGCCCCGCACCACCAGGTACCTGCTGGGGGTTCTCAGCATGATGCCCTTTTCTCTCAGTTTCCAACTCAATGAACATTTTCACAATGGCGATGCAGCCAACAATTGAAAAAATGCCAATTTAGATAAATAATCTCATCAGTTTTAAGGAGAAAAATGCTTCCCTGTGCAAGAATTCAAATCTAATAATATGAACTAGTAGAGACTGGTTTTAGCCTATGGTGTAGGAGGCCCTTCTGTATTTCTGTTGCTTTCATTGGTTAAATAAAGAGACTGCCTTGGCCTTTTGATAGGGCAGCCCTTAGGTGGGCGTAGTAGACAGAACAGAATGCTGGGGAAGAGAAGGCAGTGTGGCAGATGCCATGATTCTCCTGGCCAAGATGGATGCTGCTTAGACTCATGCCAGTGAGCCACAGTCAAGTGGCAATACACATTAATGGAAATGGGTTAATCAAGATGTGAGAGTTAGCCAATAAGAGGCTAGAACTAATGGGCCAGGCAGTCATTTAATTAATACAGTTTCTGTGTAATTATTTTGGGCACCAGGAAATTGGGGGGGGGGACAGAACAAGGTGCCCTGCGCTGGGAGCCAGGCGCTGGGAACGCAGCCCTCTCCTCCATACTACAAGCCTAAGTATTATTGCTTGCCTTGATTTGCTCAGTTTATATCTGAAGTTTATATCATTAACTACACTGTCAAAATCTCTGATATAACACTGAAAACCCAGCCATAGGCACAAGGGATAGTCATCTCCAGTATGCACACTTGAAGTATTTTTGTATTACTCTGAATGCAGCACATGTGCAACTTACAGAATTTAGACAGTGACCCAGTGTACACCTCAAATGTGTCTATCCATATTAGATATTTTTTAGTAATTAATTCATTGGTAAGGGCAACTTCTATAGTTTCATTGTTATAAGTGGGATTGCTACTTATTCTGGGGACTAATTTTAAGGTTCCTATAAAATTAATAAATATCCCATGTATAATTATACTTTGATATTTTTCTGTTTATTTCTCTTCCTGCACATATTCGCCACAGCCACTAGAGAAACAGCAATCTGCTTTTGAAAACTTTAGAAACAGTAAGGCATCATTGCCTCAAAGACATACTTGATTCAACTGTTTGCCTCTTTCTCAAATGCATGCTACTAGATATTGAAACCCTGAGCGAATCAGCAGAGAGGTTAAACTGGTTATGGTTTTAATTGCTTTTCAGTTCTTTCCCTTAACTAGATCTAGTCTGTTTATTGGTACTGATTGATTTGAATGGATGAGTTTTATTGATCTTTTTCGTGACCAATTTAATTCAATCAAATTGTCTTGTTCTAAGTTGAGCAAGTGAGTTTTATTTTCCAATCCAATTAAAAGAAGTCTATACAATGTTGATCACATAATACTCAGGGAATAGCTCATTTATTTCTTTCTCACTAAAGCCAGCAATATAGTGAGTTCTCATGGCACAGTCTTCAATGCTACAAATACCTGTTCCCAGTAGTCTCCAAATTTAAGGGTATTTCCAGCAGATTGTGACTCATAGAAAATGACCAGTCAAAATTATATGTGTTGGGGATTTCCTCTACCTTAGGATCCAGTCACCAGAGAAGTGACTCAGGTTATTAGATTCAGCAAGCCTAAGAGTCATATCTGTAAAGCCCACCCTAACTCATCCAATATTGCCAATGCAGAACCTAGAGGGAGAACCCTTTGTACCTCCTTCCACATCATGCTCCTTAAATATCTAACAAAGACTACTTCACCCAGGTTTTCCCACAGAGAACTGTCAGCTACTGCAGTACTGTTGATAAATGTAGTTTGGATCAAGTCGGTTTCTGTCAAGTGTATATTCCTTTACTTATGAAGATAAGAATACTCACATAGTCAGTAAATTGCATGAAATCATATTGGGTGGGATTATTTTTTCATCAAATGAATAGACATTATGTATGATACTTTTATCATCTATTTAATTCTCAAGATGTAGTACTTCTAAATAATTCTACGTGCCTAGGCATATTTCTACAACATTTTGATTTTAGCATCTGTTGTAAAAGCTGTCTTCTTGTCATCACAACCATTGCTGTTTTTTATCAGTATTAGTTGTGATTACTCACAAGGGACTCTCGCAATTGGATTTATTTACTCCTTCATACTAGGAAGGAGTGGGGAGGATCTTATGACCCTCCCCTGAGGTCTCAGCCATTTTTCCCTTCACTTTCTTCTAGATATGTGTAATTCTGCCTAATTACACACAGTTCTGTGATCTCAGGAAGTGTTAGAGTATAGAGAGTGGGAGACTAGGAGAAGGTGATGTGATCTATGTAGCCATGGGAAGTCGTCATTTCTGCTGGGGTGTGACTTTTGGATGCTATGACTGTTTTGGGTTCGTTCACATTTCTGTACATAACCCCCTCATCCATGTTGTGTAAATAAGCCCAATAGGGAGAACTTTGGTGACATCTACTTTAGTATGCTGTTAGGATCTTACCTGGATTGAGTAGATGTTTGTTTTTGTTTCCCTAGGGAACGTCCTCGCAATAGGATCACTTTAAAACTTGTTGCATAGTAGTGGAAAAATGGTCATTAATTTTTCTATTAAAAGAGGCATTTTTAAAGAATATAATCCGACTTTTCCTCTGTGGGGCTTTGGTACCCCAGCACTCTCACTTCCTGTGCTGAGATCGGAGGCGCACACTGGACCCTGCATCCCCTCGCAAGATCACCCTTTCCTCTGTGGGGCTTTAAAACCCCAGCACTCTCTCTTCTTGTGCTGAGATCAGAGGCAGCTCACACTGGTAAGGTTGTGCATGCCTGGCGGTAAGGTTCCCGTAGGCTTCTTCGATCAACACTACCCTGCATCATTCCCCTGCAAGATTGCCTTTCCTCTGTGGGGCCTTGGAACCACAGCACTTTCTCTTCCTGTGCTGAGATCGGAGGCACAGACTGGTAAAGATGTGTGTGCCTGGCGGTAAGGTCCCCGCGGGCCTCTTTGTTCCACACAACCCTGCACCCCGCTCCCTGCAAGATTGCCCTTTCCTCTATGGGGCCTTGGAACCTCAGGAATCTCTCTTCCTGTGCCGAGATTGGAGATCCAGAAGGATTGGAAGTCCAGGCGGGACTCCCTCTTCCTGCACTGAGATCAGCTATCCAGAGGGGTGAATATGTACAAGCCGTCCTGGGAGGTCCCCACCAGCTTAGACTCCCCTGACTGAAATCAAAGGAAGAGATGGGTAGGTGGCAATCCAAGAATTCTTCCAAAAACCTGAAAAGCAACATGATAACACCAGAAACCAATGAGTACTCAACAGGAAAACCTGAGCAACCTAACCCAGAAGAAGTAGAAGAAATCGACTTTAAACAGAATTTTATAAAAGTGATAGAAACCTTTAAAGAAGAGGTGAAAAACTCCTTTGAAGAAAGGGATGAGAAAACTAACAAAAAGTTAGAAGAAATGAATAAATTCCTCAAAGATACCCTAGAAAACCAAGAAAAAGCAATCAAACAGGTAATGGAAACAGTTCAAGACTTAAACACTGAAATGGAGGCAATGAAGAAAACACAAACCGAGGGAAGGCTAGAGATGGAAAATCTGGGTAAATGATGAGGAACAGCAGAGGCAAGTATAACCAACAGACTACAAGAGATAGAAGAAAGAAGCTCAGACACTGAAGATACAATAGAGAAAATAAACTCATTGATCAAAGAAAACAACAAATCCAACAAATTATTAACACAAAACACCCAGGAAATCTGGGACACCATAAAAAGACCAAACCTAATAATAATAGGGGTAGAAGAAGGAGAAGAAGCACAGCTCAAAGGCCCAGAAAATATATTCAACAAAACTATAGAAGAAAACTTTCCCAACCTAAAGAAGGATATGCCTATGAAGGTACAAGAAGCATACAGAACACCAAATAGATTGGATCAAAAAAGGACATCCCCTTGCCATATAATAATCAAAACACAAAACATACAGACTAAAGAAAGATTACTAAGAGCTGCAAAGGAAAAAGGCCAAGTAACGCATAAAGGTAAACCTATCAGAATTACACCTGACTTCTCTATGGAAACCATGAAAGCCAGAAGGTAGATAGATGTGCTGCAGACACTAAGAGACCATGGATGCAAGCCCAGACTACTATACCCAGCAAAGCTTTCATTCACCATCGATGGAGAAAACAAGGTATTTCAGGATAAAAACAAATTTAAGAAATTCATAGCCACAAACACAGCCTTTCAGAAAGTACTAGAAGGAAAACCACATCTAAAGGAAGCAAGCAACACCCACAATAACACAGACATCTAAAAGCCCTCCACTGGCACAACTCAAAGAAGGGAAACACACAAACTCTACAACCCTAAAAAAATAACCACAGTTAATAACCTTTGGTCACTAATATCACTTAATATCAATGGACTCAATTCACCTATAAAAAGGCACAGGTTAAGAGAATGGATACAAAAACAGGATCCAACATTCTGTTGTTTACAGGAAACACACCTCAACCACAAAGACAGACATTATCTCAGAGTAAAGGGTTGGGAAAAGGTTTTTCAATCAAACAGCCCTAAGAAACAAGCGGGTGTGGCTATACTAATACTGAACAAAATCGACTTCAAACTAAAATCAATCAGAAGAGATGGAAATGGACATTTTATACTCTTAAACAGAATAATCCATCAGGATGAAGTCTCAATCCTAAATATATATGCCCCTAATATAAAAGCATCCACATATGTAAAGGAAACATTACTAGAACTCAAAGCACACATCAAACCCCACACACTAATAGTAGGAGATTTCAACACTACTCTCTCACCAATGGACAGGTCAAACAGACAGAAACTTAACAGAGAAATAAGAGAACTAACAGACATCTATAACATTCCACCCAAACAGGAAAGAATATACCTTCTTCTCAGCATCTCATGGAACCTTCTCGCAAATTGACCACATACTCTGTAACAAAGCAAACATCCACAGATACAAAAAAACTGGAGTAACCACCTGAGTCTTATCAGATCATCATGGAGTAAAGTTAGAATTTAACAACAATTCCACCCCCAGAAAGCCTACAAATTCATGGAAACTGAACAATCAACTACTGAACCACTCCTGGGTCAAGGAAGAAATAAAGAAAGAAATTAAAGTCTTCCTTGAATTCAACGAAAATAAAGACACAACATATGCCAACCTATGGGACACTATGAAAGCAGTGCTAAGAGGAAATTTCATAGCACTTAGTGCCCACATAAAGAAAATGGAGAAAGCACACATTAGAGATTTAACAGCACACCTAAAATCTCTAGAGAAAAAAAAATCAGACTTACCCAGGAGAAGTAGAAGACTGGAAATAATCAAATGAAGGGCTGAAATCAATGAAATAGAGACACAGAAAACAATCCAAAGAATCAATGAAACAAAGAGCTGGTTCCTTGAGAAAATCAACAAGATCGACAAACCCCTAGCCAAACTAATCAAAAGGCAGAGATAGAACACTCATATTAACAAATCAGGAATGAAAAGGGGGACTTAACAGACACTGAGGAAATTCAGAGAATCATTAGGTCTTACTACCAAAGCCTGTATGCCACAAAATTGGAAAATGTAAAAGAAATGGACAGTTTTTAGATAAATACCATATACCAAAATTAAATAAAGACCAGGTGAACAATTTAAATAGACCTATATGTAACGAGGAAATAGAAGCTGTCATCAAAAACCTCCCAACCAAAAAAAGCCCAGGACCAGATGGTTTTAATGCAGAATTCTACCAAAACTTCCAAGAAGAGCTAATACCTATACTCCTTAAGGTGTTTCACATAATAGAAACAGAACAGTCATTGCCAAACTCTTTATGAAGCTACAGTTACCATGATACCAAAACCACACAAAGACGCAACCATGAAAGAGAATTACAGACCAATCTCACTCATGAATATCGATGCAAAAATTCTCAATAAAATACTGGCAAACAGAATCCAAGAACACATAAAAAAAATCATCCACTAAGATCAAGTAGGCTTCATCACAGAGTTGCAGGGCTGGTTCAACATATGGAAATCTATCAATGTAATCCATCATATAAAGAGACTGGAAGAAAAAAACATATGATCATTTCATTAGATGCTGAAAAAGCATTTGACAAAATTCAACACCCATTTATGATAAAGGTCTTGGAGAGATTAGGGATACAAGGTTCATATCTAAATATAATAAAAGCAATATATAGCAAGCCGACAGCTACCATCAAATTAAATGGAGAGAAACTCAAAGCGATTCCACTAAAATCAGGAACAAAAGAGGGCTGTCCACTCTCCCCATATCTCTTTAATATAGTGCTTGAAGTTCTAGCAATAGCTATAAGACAGAATAAGGAGATATTTGGGATTCGAATTAGAAAGGAAGAAGTCAAACTCTCGTTATTTGCAGATGATATGATAGTGTACATAAATGACCCCAAAAACTCTACTAAAGAATTCCTACAGCTGATAAATACCTTCAGTGATGTGGCAGGATACAAGATCAACTCAAAAAAATCAGTAGCCCTCCTATACACAAAGAATAAAGAAACAGAGAGGGAAATCAGAGAAACATCACCTTTCATGATAGCCACAAATAGCATAAAGTATTTTGGGGTAACACTAACCAAGGAAGTAAAAGATCTATTTGACAAGAACTTTAAGGCCTTGAAGAAAGAAATTGAAGAGGATACCAGAAAATGGAAGGATCTTCCATGCTCCTGGATTGGTAGGATCAATATAATAAAAATGGCAATTCTACCAAAGGCAATCTATAGATTCAATGCAATCCCCATCAAAATCCCAACAAAATTCTTCATAGACCTTGAGAGAACAATAACTAACTTTATATGGAAAAACAAAAAGCCCAGGATAGCCAAAACAATCCTATACAATAAAGGAATTTCCGGAGGCATTACCATCACTGACTTCAAACTCTATTACAGAGCTACAGTAATGAAAACAGCTTGGTATTGGCATAAAAACAGAGATGTTGACCAATGGAATCAAATTGAAGACCCGGATATTAATCCACAAACCTATGAACACCTCATATTTGACAAAGAAGCTAAAAGTATACAATGGAAGAATGAAAGCATCTTTAACACATGGTGCTGGCATAACTGGATGTCAACCTGTAGGAGAATGAAAATAGATCCTTATCTATCTCCATGCACAAAACGCAAATCCAAATGGATTAAAGACCTCAATATTAATCTGACTACACTTAACTTGATAGAAGAGAAAGTGGGAAGTAGCCTGCAAAACATGGGCACAGGAGACCACTTCCTATGTAAAACCCCAGTGGCACAGACAATAAGAGCAACAATGAACAAATGGGACCTCCTGAAACTGAGAAGCTTCTGTAAAGCAAAGGACACAGTCATTAAGACAAAAAGGCATCCTACTGAATGGGAGAAGATCTTCACTAACCCCACATTGGACAAAGGTTTGATCTCCAAAACATACAAAGAACACAAGAAACTAGACATTAAAATTCTAAATTACCCAATTAAGAAATGGGGTAATGATCTGAACCGAGAATTCTCAACAGAAGAAATTCGAATGGCCATAAGATACTTAAAGTCATGCTCAACTTTCTTAGCCATCAGGGAAATGCAAATCAAAACAACTTTGAGTTACCATCGTACACCTGTCAGAATGGCTAAAATCAAAAACACCAATGATAGCCTATGCTAGATAGGATGTGGAGTAAGGGGAACACTCATCCATTGCTGGTGGGAATGCAAACTTGTGCAACCACTTTGGAAATCAGTGTGGCGGTTTCTCAGGTAATTGGGAATCAACCTACCTCAGGATCCAGCAATACCAGTCTTGGGAATATACCCAAGAGATGCCCAATCATACTACAAAAGCATTTGTGAAACTATGTTCATAGCAGCATTATTTGTAATAGCCAGAACCTGGAAACAACCGAGGTGCCCCTCAATGGAAGAATGGATCAAGAAAGTGTGGTATATATACACATTAGAGTAGTACTCAGTGGTAAAAAAGAATGACATCTTGAATTTTTCATGGAAATGGATGGAAATAGAAAACGCTATCGTGAGTGAGATAACCCAAACCCCAAAAGACGATTATGGTATGTATTCACTCATTAGTGGACCCTAGCCATAAAACAAAGGACACTAAGCTTATAGCTCACAAGCCCAGAGAAGCCAAATACCAAGGTGAACCCAAAGAAAATCATATATAGATCCTTTTGGAAATTGGAAGGAAACAAGATTGCCAGGCAAAAGTTTGGAATACTGGGGTGGGGATAGAGGTGGAGGTAGGGGGTGGGGGGAAGGGAGAGGGGGAAGGAGAAGGAGAAGGGAAGGACTGGGGAGAGATTGGGGGAGTGGGAGGGTGGAGATGGAGGAAAGGTGGATATTGGAGAAGGGAATAAGATATCTACATTATTGGAGTCATTTTAGGACTGGCAAGATACTTGGCTCTAGAGGAGATGCCAGGTGTCCACAGGGATGTCCTCAGCTAGGTCCTTGGGCAGCAGAGGAGA
This sequence comes from Ondatra zibethicus, assembly GCA_004026605.1. Classification (NCBI taxonomy): domain Eukaryota; kingdom Metazoa; phylum Chordata; class Mammalia; order Rodentia; family Cricetidae; genus Ondatra; species Ondatra zibethicus. The sequence continues at coordinate 27,438 of PVIU01014561.1, read as the reverse complement.
GGGTGCCAGAACTAGCATTGTCCCATAGTCACACTGATGAATATCTTGATCACATCCGTAGAAATTTCGTCCGATGGATGGAGATAGAGACAGAGACCCACATTCACACCAGAGCAATGGATTGAGCTCCCAAGGTCCAGTCGAAGAGCAGAAGGTGGGAGAAGATGAGCATGGAAGTTAGGACTGTGATGGGCTGGAACACCCACTGAGACAGTGTGCCTGAACTAATGGGAGCTCACCAAATCCAGCTGGACCGGGACTGAATGAGCATATGATCAAACTGTACTCTCTAAATGTGGCTGCCAATGAGGGCAGAATGAGAAGCCATCAACAATGACACTAAGACCTATCTCCTCTGTATGTATTATCTTTTTGGGAACCTAGTCGATTTGGATGCACACCTTCCTAGGACGGGATGGAGGGGAAGTGCCTTGGAGTTCCCACAGGGCTGGGCACCATGCCCTCTTTTAAGGAAGCAGTGGGAGGGAGGGGGGGACCGGGACGGGACTGGGAGACGGGCAGGAAATGTAAATTGTTTTGTTTGAATGGAAAAAATAAAAGAATATGGGGGAAAAAAAGAATATAATCTGAGGGTCATTAACTACAACCACAGGAACTCTTGCAAAACTAAAATTACAATGTGTAGAAATTCTTAGGAGCTAATTTTTTGTATGTGACTAATGTTGGTTTGTAAATAGTTCACTTGTGTTTTAGGCTGACCTAGGAGTCTTTATGTTGTTGAAGATGACCTATGATTCCTTAGCTTCCTGCTTTAGTTTCCCAAATATTGGGATCATCAGTGTGCCATACCACACCTGACTACCAAGTTCTCTATTCCTGGTGCTAGCCACTAATATAGATGAATTAATGTTGCCTTTAAGAACATAAAGAAAAGAAGGTTAGGCAACCCAATATTCACTGAGCCCCTTCCATGCAAACTACTCTCTCACAAAGTAAGCACTAGTGAAAGCATAATTGTATGCTATTTTAAGTGTGAATACAAAATTAATCTGTGAAAAGCTTTTCCTGGATACCTTTGGCTAAATCCCACTGTTTACTAAGGCAAATATTCATAACTGTATTGGAAAACCATTTCCCTCAGAATTTCCAATGTAAATTGAACATCCTAAAGAGCTGATGAATTCCATCAGCATCAAAATAGGCAAAATTAGATGAATTGAATTTAAAATTATATTTCTGTGTGAATCAGGAACAAAGTTTAGCTAGGCTTAGTCCTATAAGACAAAAAGGGACATTCATAAGAAGAAGAGGAGAAACTCAATAGAATCTGCATATCACTTTTTCTTTTTTTTTTAATTCTAGTCTTTAGTTCATCTACATGCCAGACATGCATAGAATCTGCTTCTGAGAATATTTCACCACAACAGCAGGCATGTGTTAGGATTAATGAGAGACTTGCTTGTCAATTACTTCATCTTGATAATAAGAGATTTGATTAAGTGACCTCTTGTTTATAATTTGTAGTAGTGATTGATGACTTTATGGAAAAATGAAATCAGTGATCACCCTAAAGGTGAACATAGTTAAGCTTAAAACAGCAGTTCATATTTTCAGTTGCAAAGAAGTCAAACAAATGAAAGTGTCTCAACTTCCTATTAACCATTCAGAATTATTAATGGAGCAAAAGTCCAAGTATAACTCTCTAGCCCATCCACAGTGGGTTACATCGTATAAATCCAAGGATTGTCAAAAATCCTACAAGTGCTCATTCAAATTCAAACCAGGGTAATTTTTAATCATAAAACTAGAGAAGGTGACAAAGACTGTACCTCAGTAAAACCACAATGAGAAAACACAGAACACAGAATCTCCTCCCATTTACACATACTTGATTTTTTTTGTGAATTAAATGGCCAAAACAAGTGAGAAACAAACAAATCCCAAACTGAGGACTCCTTGATTCATGGAAGGTGTATCTGAGCCCTTGTTTATTTCTGTGGGTTTTTTTTTTTGTTGTTGTTATTGAAACATTTGTTTGGGCATCATCCCATAAATATGTTTTTAGTGTACCAGTACAAACTGATTTAAGTGATAAAAGCCAACATGGTGATTTGAATAGGATGGCATCCATAACCTCACGTGTTTGAATGATTGGCCCATAGAAAGTAGTACTATTAGGAGAGGTGGCCTTTTTAGAGTAGCTATGGCCTTGTTGGAAGAAGGTATATCACTAGAGGATGGGCTTTAAAATCTCAGAAGCTCAAGCCGGTTTTCTTCCTGCTGCCTGACAAACCAGATGTAGAACTCTCAGTTCCTTTTCCAGTACCATGTCTACCTGCATGTCACAATACTTTTTGTTATGAAAATAATGGAATAAATCTTTGATAATCCAGCCCCAATTAAATGTTTCCCTTTATAAGAGTTGCCATGGTCATGGTGTCTGTTCACAGCAATAGAAGTACTAACACAGAGGTTGGGACCAAAAACTGGGTTATTGCTATGGTAGACCTGGCCTTGCTTTCATTCAGAGGAATGTCAACCTTGGATTAGAAAAATCAGTTAAACACTTTAAGTGGGATTAATGGACCACACTAGTAGCAGCATGGAAGACAGTGGTGCTGAGGGTGCTTTGAACTGTGGGGCCTGGCTCAAAAGGTTTCAGAAGACAAGAATATTAATATGTGGCCTAGAGATAATTCTTGTGATATTTTAGGGAAGAATGTGACTGGTTTTTACCCTTGTTTAAAAAAATCTGTTTGAGGCTAAAGTGAAGAGTTTTGAATTTAATCTGTTGGTAGAGAAAATCTCAAAACAGCATATTATTAACTCTGTCATGTGGTTATTAGTGTTCTTTCTCATAAAAATCTATAATAAAAGGAAGCAGGCAGAGCAAGGGGAAATATAAATGTACTGTTCAAGGATAAAAGGGTACAAGAAAGTGGAATGGAGATTGTAGTCGTGTATTCTAGGAGATGAACAGATATTTTTAAAAGTCTGATATGGTATAAGAATAATTCAAAGAAATGGTGATCTCAGGATGAGGCCCCATTGGGCTATGCTTCCAAATTCTGAAAAGAAATTAAAGAACAGCTTAGGCATGGTTTGCACAATATAATCCTAGCATTCAGGATGTCTGAGTTCAAGGCCAGCCTAGTTGACAAAACAAGTTCTAGGACAGTCAAGCTTCTGCAGTGAAGGAAACCTTTAAAAACAGTAATGGTGAAGATGTAATTGAACAAGGGGGCCATGATCCAGCCCCAGCAAGCAGCAGAACAGGGCAGCTTCAGCCAGGTGTTTCTGACTTAGAGTCTAGGATACAACAAAGGGGTCATGGAATCTACCCCCATGGCTAAAGAAAACAGCTGTGGCCAAGAATGTTCCTGGGGTGCTTCTGCATGGAGGCCTAACAGAGGCCTTCATAACAGCTGTGAAGGTGAAGCCTGTGTATCAGAGTCGTGGTGTACCTGTCTAGGAAAACTGCTAACAGGGAGTGGAACCATCCCAAGTGAAAGAAGTGTGTTGCAGTCAACAACGTTGAAAAGAGTTATAGCTCTGAAGAGAGTTTTGACATCAGAAAGAGTTTGACATACAGTTCAGTGTTTCCCCACCTGGTTTTTGGTCTCACTTTGGTCCAGTATTTCCTTACTGTGCTCCCCTTTCTCTCTTTTGGAATGATAATGTATATCCTGTTGGAAATATGTGACCTGCTTTTTCATTTAGATTTTACAGGGGATTACAGTTAAAAGATTGCATGAGTCTCAGAAGAGACCTGGGACTTTGAAACAAGTTTGAGACTGTGACAGACTTTGTGGACTTTTGAAGTTGAACTGAATGCAGTTTTCCATTATGATATGCCTTGGAGGGTCAGGGAGTGGAATATAATTGTTTGAATAGACTGCCATAGACTCATGTGTTTGCATGCTTGGCCCCTAGGGAGTGGAACTATTTGGAGGTGTGGCCTTGTTGGAGGAGGTTGTCACTAGGGGTTGGGCTTTGAGGACTCAGAAGCTCAAGCCAGTTCGCTTCCTGCTGCCAAACTGGATGTGGAACTCTTAGCTCTTTCTCCAGCACCATGTCTGCCTGTGCACTGTGATGCTTCCTGTCATGACAATTATTGTGGGAATATCATTTTAATTATGCAAAGATCTGTTACATTTTTACGTGGAGTAATATTACTTTAACTGTGTAATGGTGTGTTACATTTGTTTATGCTGCATTTGTTTAACGATGTAAGGATGTGTGTTTAATTGTGTAAAGATGTGTTGCATTTGTTCCACCTTGCCTACGGCACCTGATTGGTCCAATAAAAAGGTGACCAGCCAGTACCTAGACAGGAGAAAGGCTAGGTGGGGCTGGTGGCAGAGAGAGTAAATGGGAGGAGAAATTTAGAAGATAACAAGATAAGAAGGAGGGAAGAATGAGAGACATGTCCAGGGCAAGAAGCAGGCAGGGTCCCAGCCATCCAGACATAGAAGCAGTGAAAGTAAGATACACAGATGTAAGAAAGGCAATAAGCTCAAGGCAAAAGGTAGATAAGGAGAAATAGGTTAATTTAAGTTAAAAGAGCTAGCTAGAAACATGCCTAGGCCATGCATTCAAAACTAATAATGTCATGATTTAGAATAATGTCATGATCTCTGTGTCATGATTTAGAAGCTGGATGGTAGCCCCCAAGAAAAAGCCTGACACCAACAATAATGGACTAAACCTCTGAAACTATAAGCCAGCTTCAATTAAATGTTTTTCTTTATAAGAGTTGCCGTGGTCATAGAGTAGCAATAGAAACGCTAACTAAGACAGCCAGTATGTGTGTGTTTTGTTTTTGTTTTTGTTTTGTTTTAATTTACTTTTCTTAGCAGTCTTATACTGCAGCTTTGGATGACCTGTCTTTTTTTGGGGGGGGGAGACATTTAAAAATAAGAATTTTTCCAAAGACATTAAAAATTATTTGAAAGAAAGGATAAAAAAGAGATTATTACAAAAAGTAAAGCTATAAAATATAAAACTATGAAAAGGAAGGATCTGGAAACCAGGGTGGGTGATGAGCTCACACAGGAAAGATAAAGCGTAGACCTTGCCTCTGTGTAGACCAAGCAGCCCCTGTGTGTTCTGTCCCTTCTGCATTTTATCACTCAAGTCTCCTGTGGAGGAACCACTGTTTTCTGAAGTGACACTTGCTGAGAATTTTCATTACGCCAAGGATGGCTATATAAGAAATATAATGTGTTATTTCGTTTATTCCTCCCCTTATGTGCATATGAGGGGGTGTCTAGGCAGAGACACTTCATTTCCTATACACTCAGACACGAATAATAACACAGAAACTATATTAGTTACAACACTGTTTGGCCTATTAGAGCAGGCTTCTTATTAACTAACTGTTATGTCTTAAACTAACGCATTTCTATTAATCTGTGTATCATCACGAGGCTGTGGCCTACCAGTAAAGGTTTCAGGGCATCTATCTCCTTCAGCACAGCTACATGGCGTCTCTTTTACTCTGCCTACTCTTTTTTTATATCTCTGTTTGGATTTCCTGCCTGGCTTTACTCTGCTAAGACATTAGCCAAAACAGCTTTATTCATCAACCAGTAAACGCAACACATATACAGGAAGGACATCCCACATCAGGATGCGGTCAGCAAAGTAATCTTAACTATCAAAGAAAATCATCAATATTTATGGCTTTGAGAAAATAAGGGTATCCACTTAAATATTATTCCAGACTATTAGTTAAGGAAAGAAATTGTGACTCTAAGCATCTCATAATTGTAGCTTTAGTAAGACACAGTGATGACATCAGAAGCCTGTATTTTTTATAAGGACTAGTATTTAACTTTTACTTTGTGTGTGTGAATGCTTTTTCCTTTCTGAGGAAGAGACATCCAGTTCCTTTCAGCTCCTGTAGTTTTAACTTTTCTCATAATTCTTTTAAACCAAGAGTTAGAAAGCCTTATACTTTTAAGGCTAAGAATTAAAATTTTATTGACTAACCACAAGAAAAAATAAAGTTATAATGCCAAATAAATTCATTGTCTATTATAAAGGCAAATGTAAGAAGACTTTAATTAAAAGTACATAGAGTGTGCTATGATTTTAGCCCACATTGTCTGCCTCCTACAAAGTGATCCAGAATCAAAGAGATTTAAGTGGCAGGAAGCTAGGAGTTTCTGCCTGCTTAGGGTGACCCTCCCTAGGCTTCTTACCCCTAATGAGCTAACCTGAAAGCTCAAGGCAAGTGAGACACATCCGATGCAGTGAAAAAGATACCAGGAAAAGAATTTAGATTTAAAACAAAAGTCAAGTCAGTAATATTTATAAACTCCAGCTCTTCAGAATTTCAGGGGATGATAACTTTAAATAAACCCTAGGGGCTAGGAGAGAATTCACTTGGTAAAATACCTGTACAAGTCCCCAAGTTCAGATCCCATAACCCATGTAAAAGCCAGGATGGGTAGCAGAACACGCGTTTAACCACAGGGTGGGGCTGGAGCAAAGGCACCGAATGAGTTTGTTGCCTAGCCAGTCTAGCCAAACAGTGAACTTTGGGTTCAGGGAGAAATTCTCACCTCAAAAACTAATAATGAGGGAAAGATCAAGAGAAGACATTAATCTCAAGCTCCCACACACATATGACACTGTGTATACACATAAAGAATTCAAAATGCATACAAGCCCCCCATCCCCCAACATACTACATTCTAGTTAAGAATTAGTAGAAATCATGAAAATTAATGTTTGGTAAATTTTTCATGAAAGGAAGAAAAATATATAGATGATAGAATTTAAGAAGAAATGAAGCATGAACTGTCATAATGAGCCAGTGGACTCCCCTATCTTGGGTAGTATGACTCTTCAGGAACAGATCATGAGTCTGACATGACATAGAAATTAGCATCCAGCTCCCTTCACTAAAGTCAGACTCAGAAGGCCCCCACCTTGGCAAAAGCATTCAATAGAAAACAATCTCTCTTCACAAGGTGATGTTGATTTATGCTTGCCCATGTCCGTGAGGACTGTACACAGGAAATACAAGGCTCCGAGGAAAGAAGAAACACCAGTCTTGCATGACAGATGAACATGAATTACAACTTTTAGCAGAGTAGAAACATTCATATAAAAAGAATACAGAAAATTGTTCCTGATTTGCTTATGGCTAAGGGGCTTCTAAAACTACATACAAGCCACCAGACATGAAGCATCCATCATAAGAAAAGAAGGAATTCATAAAGAAAAATCCACTAAGAAGAAACTGAAGCTAAGGTGAAGGAATATCCATATGTGAAATGTTTCAGATATCATCAAGATTAAAATCTGAGAACTTAAAGCACTAACAAAATTTCAGAATAACTCAAAATTTTATTGGAAACTATCAAAGGATAAAAAGTTCAGGTAAAGCTGTACATGAAATCAGGTTCTAGTTGAATATGTGAACAAAAAATTTCACAAAGTATGGTTAAATGTATCTTTTAAAAATATATAGTGCTCAGGAGGCAGAGGCAGGTGGATCACCATGAATTTGAGGCCAGCCTGGTCTACAAGAGCTAGTTCCAGGACAGCTAGGACTGTAACATAGAGAGACCCTGTCTCGAAAAACCAATATATATATATATAATATTATATATATAATATTAGATACCTTAATGGGTAGACCTGATAGTTATGATAGTTTTACAGGAAAATTAACTGACAAAGTATATATAGGTGTACATAAAAGAGATAAACAATTTACTTGGGCTTCAGTTCCAGAGGGCTAGAGTCCTTGATACCCTGCAGACAGCAGGAAATGGATGTTGAGAGCAGAAGCCTCCCGTCTTGATCATCAAGCAGAAAGTGGAGTACACTAGGTATGTTGGGAGGTTTTGAAATCTCAAAAACCTGCAACAGCGATATCCTTCCTCCAAACAGGTCTATTCTCAAAATCTACCCAAACAACAGCATCGACTGGGGACTGAGGATTCAAATGCCCCAAATTATAGAGGACACCTCGTTCACACCCCCAGAGTCCCTCTCCTATGTACCTTGTAGCACTATGTACCTCATTTCTCTAGGGCTCGGTATGGTTTGTGTGTATGCCTTTCCTCTCAATGGACCTTAAACAGCCTAGAGACGAAACTCTACTTTCCATCCTCCGTGTTCAATGCTTTACTCACCAAACCAGGGTCTCCTGATATGGTTGATTGGAATCATAACCAGGCCTGGAGTGGTGGTCTCAACAAGATTGAGACTCAGACAAGTTTATTCCAAGCATTCAGAATTTTTATACTCTTACCAGAGACAAAATATAATGGAGGTTTTCAGGAAGAATACAGTAGTAGTTGCCAGGATACAATGACGTTTGCAAACGTATACAGGATATACAAGATTAATGTCTAAGACTAATTTTTCTGCCAAACTTTAATTTAGTGTGATCTCTTCTAAGGAATGCAGAGAAACACAGACAATCTGAATGCTCCACTCCCTGAGGGAATGTCTCAGTTCCTCAGGAAGTGAAGGGCACTTGTTGCCCCAGGATTCAGAGACGATCCTGAAAAACCTATGATACATTCATCTAAAGGCAGTTAAAACAGGCCAACTCCATGATTCCCTACAGCCAAACTTGGTATGTTTTATTTCCTTCTTTTATATTTGAGGGTATAGTATAATTATAATTAAGTCATTCCCTCTTCTCTTTCTTTCTTTAAACCCTTCCATATCTACCCTTTTGCTCTCTTTCAAACTCATGGTCTCTGTTTTCATTAATTGCTATCATCTATATGCACATATTTTTGTATGTATGTTTATATTCCTAAATACATAAATACAACCTTCTCTGTCTGTATAATGCTACTTGCTACTTGTATATATGTTTTCAGGGCTGATCATTTGATATTAGATAGCCAATTGGTACACTTTTCCCTGGTAAAGACTATTTCTTTTACTCTTACTATTACTGAGTTGCCTGAACTCTTTGTGTAAGGTTTAGGCCTCTTGGATTTTTCACATCCACATTAGCATGTCTTTTGTTGTACTTGTTCAGCTCATGGTTACGCAGTCTGGTTGGTGAAATCATATTTGTATATCTTCTGACATTACTAGGAAACCCTGTCTCACAGTCAAACCCATGATCTTACAATCTTTCTGTCCCCTCTTCCACATTGATCCATGGGCCTTAGATGTGGGAATTTTGTAGATGTATCTTTAGGGACTTGGACAGGGATTCTCAACTCTGCATTTTCCTCATTTGTGGTTTTATGAAATGGTCTCCACCTGTTACAAAGAGATGTTTCCTTGCAATTGGGTAAGAATGACACTTATCTGCACATATAAGAATGAATAATTAGAGATTAATTAGGATTATGCTGGTTTAGTATAGTAGAAGTTGTAGGTTTTCTTCCAAGATCCATGACTTTACTAGCCCTGAGTAGTTGGCTAAGTTTCCTGTACCAGGAATAATTTCCTACTTACTGAGTGGGTCTAAGTTGAATTAGAGTGTTTTTGGTTACTGTCAAGGTATGCACACCATTATGGCACCTTTTGGGGCATTGTGCCATGCAGGCCATTGTTGCTCATTGCTGTCATAGGTGGATAGGGCTGCTGACTGCTTGCCTCCTTTGAAAACTTGTGTGGTACCTTCTGGTACTATGAAAATTTTCATGGAGAAGGCATTAGGTTAGATTCAGTTTGGGTTCTCTGTTTTAACTATGACATGCTAAGCATTTTCTTTTCTTGTCTTGTCTGTGTGGTATTCTGTGTGCTTCTTGTGTTTGTATGGATGTCTTTCTTCACTTTGCTGATGTTTTCTTCTATAATCTTCTTGAAGATCTGGTCTATGCCATTGACTTCTTCTTTCTCTTCTATGCCTATTTTGAAGGTTTTTTTTCATGAGGTCCTATTTTTCTGGCATATTCCTTTCCTATTATTGTTATTATTTTTTATTATTTATGATAATAAATACATTGATTATTTGGTTGTGAGCCTCTACTGTATCTTCACATCCTGACACTCTGTCTTCGCTTGATTCATTTTACTTACAAGGATTTCCTTTCAGTTTTCTAGTTGAGTTACTAGGTTTTTCAGTTTCATCGTTATTTCAGCTTGAGTCCTATTCAATATTTATATTTCTTTATTTACTTCCATTTTTAAGTCCATGATTGCTTTTGTCATTTCATTAGTCTTATGTCCATGTTTTCTTGGGTATCACTTCAAATTCTTTGATGGAGTTTCTTTCTTTCTTTCTTTCTTCTTCTTCTTCTTCTTCTTCTTCTTCTTCTTCTTCTTCTTCTTCTTCTTCTTCTTCTTCTTCTTCTTCTTCTTCTTCTTCTTCTTCGGTATCACTTCAAATTCTTTGATGGAGTTTCTTTCTTTCTTTCTTCTTCTTCTTTTTCTTCTTCTTCTTCCTCTCCTCCTCTTCCTCCTCCCCCTCTTCTTCTTCTTCTTCTTCTTCTTCTTCTTCTTCTTCTTCTTTTCCTCTTCCTCTTTCTCTTCTTCTTTTAATGAATTCTGTGTTTATGATTCATCTAGACTATTCTCATTGGCACACATTTCTTTTGGAGGGGAGATACTGACTTGATCTTTCATACTTATGGTTTGTGTTTTGGGAATGAGATCTAAACATGTGGACTTCTTTTGTCAGTTTTATGTCTTATAGTGACAGAGTACATTAGGGTAGAATGAAAGATTTGTGTTTGGACCTGAAGGTGGGAAATGGCTTAGGTGAGCAGAAGGGACTGGACTTGTGTGCAAGGTGTGTATCATAGTCCAAACCTGAATGGTCGAGTAGATCTGGTCAGTAGGAGAGTTTGGAGGTGGTGTGAGAGGGACCTGAATGTAGAAGTAGCCTTGGACACTCATGATATAAGCCTACAGGTTGGTTGTCATGCAGTCATATGTGTGGAGATTAGGCCTGGACACTGGATGTGGGATATGGGCCAGATCTGGTAGGTAGGGGAGGATGCCTGGAAAGGAAGAACAGGCAAACTCACCAGGCTAGGTCCTGGATAAAAGTGAGTCAGTTTCCCTGAGGTACTGGGAAATGCTAAGAACTATGAAAGCTCTGACAAAATCTGTTAAATCTAGTATGAATATTAATTATTAAGTTCTTTCTTACTACCCAGTATTTCAGGCTTCTTTACAGAGGTGAAATCTTGGGCTACATTATTCCCACAGTGTGGAACAAAACTGACAGATTTTATTTATAATATTTTTCTTGAAGCCACTGTCAACTATTAAGTCCTTTTTATGAAATCCTGCCTCTGTATCTAAAGAAGTGGCTCAATGAGATTAACACAGTGTGTGCTAAATATTAGAATGTAAATGAATCCTCCTTTATATATATGAATTTATTGTTGTCTGTGTTTTTTAAAGGCATTTAAGCATCATATCTTATTAGGAAACATTGAGAGCTGTAATTTTCATGTGAAAATGGTTCTTTTTAGATTCCCTTTTACAACAATAGAAACATCTACTCATATGTTTCTCAAGCAATTTAAAGGCAGAATGTACTTACAGGTAAAATCAACTGTCTTCTTTCTGTTGAAATGAGGTGCATTATGGGTTCTCAGGAGCATGTGTAAATAGCAGATTGATTGAGGGTTCTCTGTTCCTGATAGCATCTGTTATGCCTGACTGAAGCCCCAGTGGTAGCTTTGCTTTAAGTAGTTAAGCTGAATAAAAAGTAGAAACTGACAGTGTTTAAAATTCCTTGTATAACAAATCACCATTAGCAACAACAAAATCTAAGCTATTTTAGAATTGGGTAAGCCCTGTGTAATGTTCGTAGATGTGGAGGCGTATGTGATTTTAGGGAATGACATTTCACTTTCCTCACCCCTTGATTCCTGACAGACAGGAGGTCTGGCTTATGTAATCTTACATGTGCATTCACAACATTTCAAAGTGTTTCTATTTTTCCCAAGTATCAGTAGGAAGAAGAAAAAGGTGTAAAGGGTATGAAATGTTTCATTGCAATTGTAAGAATACTATCAAATTGCTAATAAATACATATGCAAACATGTGAACATGAGGAGCCAATGACTGAAAAGAAGCTGCAAGCAATAGATACATACTAGGCATCATCTAGCATTGAAGTGAATACAGATTAATACAAAAAGGAAATATTTACTTACCAGGCATTTAATTCAAAGTGTGTTATGCTGTAATTGAAAGCTAGGAATGGTACATTGAATCCATAGGATCGATGCCTTGATCATGGAAGAGAGACTTTGTGGAGCAATTTGGCACAGCAAAGGCCACTAAAAATGTTTGTAAGACTTCCTTAAGGGAGCTTCTCACTGCTTCTATGGTGATAAATAAACAGGCTATTTGACAACACCTATCAGTTAAAATCCTAGATAAACAAGGGAGGCAAAAAGAAAATATAGATGTCAGGAACAGGAAAACTGAGCAACTTATTTAGAGCATATGGTATTTAGAAGTTCCTTTCTGGATGGTGATTGGCTGAAGGAAGAAGTTGGAGCTAAATCTTTGTTTGTCACATTTTATGAATAATTATACGTATATAACAAATCATGCATATCATAAGCATCCTGTTCAGACAGTGATCAGAATGGTACTTACAACCTGGACCAAGATAACATTACAAGCATCAACATCCAGAAGGTGAACGTGACTGCTCCCTTTGCACTGTAGATGCAACTGATTATTTATTTATTTATTTTGAACTTCATACAAGAATCACACTATTTTAAAAAACTCAAACCTCCTTTACATTGCCTTTATTACTTATACATTACTGTGGTTCCAGTGTTTCAGTCCCTGCAGAGCTGAGGTTGAAGCATCACTCCAAGTTCAATAATATTAAGAGTTGGTCATTTTGGAAGAGATTTAAATCATGGATGATCTGCCCCAATGAATGGGACTAGTGTTCTTTACAGAAGGGCATGAAGAAGTCTATCTGTTGGTCTCTGGCTCATTTTGTCAATGTGATAATAAACGGAACCATCATAAAATGATTTAAGCTTTCATCTGACACCAAATCTGCTGACATTGTTAACATGGTATATGAAATTACCTGGCACGAGTGAGAAGGAAACACAGAACACACAACAAACCCATTTAGGAGTTTATTAGAGGAGGCATGTACAGGCCTGGGAAGTCAGTGTGCAGAGAGTGAGGAAGATGGCGCATCCAGCTTTTAAAACCTGCCTAGTGCATGTACACAGGGGGTTGATGTGGCTACGTCATATTCAGATGACGAGCTCACGTATGCACACAAGGGCTTAGTGAGTCATACGTGGATGATGTAACCATGCATGTGTGCATGTGGGTCATATGGGACCCTTTAACATTCAGGCACTTCTGCCTAAGGGCTTATCTGCACCGGCATGGCTCTAGAACCCGGAAGTGTAGCCTTATTTGTGGCTGAATAATTACAGCATATCCATTCTCAATTTTGTGGGAAAAACCTTTAAAAAAATCAGAAACTCCTAAAATACCTATCCAAAAGCACATTTAGAAGTGAATAATAATAAAGATTGCTAATTAGATTTTATAAGCTACAATTTTTAAAAATAGGTATAAAATTTCATTTAATATTTTACTAGAATGCTATGAAAATTGAATAAAATTTCTCTAAGTTAAAAATAAATCTGTTGCAAATAACATTGCCTTCTCCTGTGATAAGATTGGTGACAACCCTAATTGTCATCAGAGAGCCTTCATCCAGTAACTGATGGAAACAGATTCAAAGACCTACAGCCAAACATCAGGCAGAGCTCCAAGTATCTTACTGAAGAGAGGGAGGAAGGATTCTAGGAACCAGAGGGCTTAGGGACATGACAAGAAAACCAACAGAAACAACTAAACTGGCTCATAGGAATTGGCAGAGTCTAAACCAACAATCAGGGAGTCTGCATGGGTTCAACATGGGCCCTCCACATGTATGTGACAGTTATGAAACCTGATCTACTTGTACGACTCCAAACAAAGGGAGCAGGGGCTATTCCTAATTTTTTGACTGGCTCTTGTGAACCTATACCACATATTAGATTGCCCTCCTCAAACTTAATACAAGGTGTGGGGGGTGTTATTTAGTCTTACTGCAATTTGATATGCAATGCTTTGTGGATACCCTTGGGAGGCCTGCTGTTTTCTGAACAGGAAAAGAGGAGGAGTGGATGGGGGTATGGAGGGGAGGTGGACGAGGGAATTGGAGAGGAGGGAGGGAAAACTGTAGTCGTGATGTAAAATAAATAAGTAAAGAAAGAAAAATAAATAAACTTCCTGCAAAAGGAAAATAAGGTCTTTAGAATATGGCCCATGAGGTAGAAATGAAAGAAAATAAAAGTATTGAGTAAGCTAATAATATGGTTTGTAGGTGTAGGACCCAGCCATGACAAACTCAATAGAGGCCTGAGTCTCAGTAGCTTACCTCAAGGCAATACCTGGTTTGATAAAGACCACAAACTGAGACTACCCAGGCACCACCCAGGAACAGACCATCCAAAGGAAGTTCCAACTGTTGTAGATAGGATCACCTGCCAGCACAAACCCTGCTGCTAATGTAACTTTTCTGGGTTTTGCCTTTAAATAATGCCCTCTAGAAGGGCAGGATAGCTCCTCTTGCTGCTGCTGCACTGACTAGGTCCCTGCTGGCTTGTACTGTGCACACAGTAAACCTTGTTTTTGCATTTTGGTGAGTTGGTCTCCCTGGTGGTCTCTTGGGGTCCCCATGGACTGGGCATAACATTAAGAAAATATAATTCAGAAGAAGATAGGTATACAAAAAGCACTTGTTGAAGTATCTGTCATGAAGATTTGTAGATATCTTATAAAATATCTTTAGAAGAATCGCACAGTATATTAACATAGTTTTATATCTTTAGATACATATATCTGTTAAGAATTTTTTAAAGCATATTTGGTTAAAAATAAATGCATTTAATAAAATTTGTTTAATATGCTTACTATATTAGAAACTCAATTTAAAGTCAATTAGTTGATCTATTTACAGGTAAAAAATAAGATAATATCAGAGGTAGAATAAAGCATTGTTTTAATACAGTGAGATTACCATAACAACCCAAGAGGAATTTTTTAGTTTCTTTAAATAATTTATGATGCATTCTAAAATGTAGATATAAATAAAAAATTATTTTAGCTTGTAATATTAAAGTTTTTCTTTAAGAAGCTTATGAGATATAGGAAAATTTTAATAAAATCATATGGAATATTATTGGTTATCACAGTCATGCTAATAACATAGTACACAGATATGGTCATGGTAGATGAAGCAACTTTTACTTCATCTCCATTGCTTCTTGTCTTCATGTGCTCCTATCTAATCACATGAGTGTTTCTTGACAGTAGGTCTATGTAATTCAGATTTGTAGAAAGCTGTGGGGAACCTTGTGAATAATGTAGAGTATTGATCAAGAGCACAAGCCTGCTTTACTGATATAGCTTGCCATTAACCAATTATTGAATACTTAATACATGTTAGGTTTAATTTTAAAAAAAATCATTGTGCTTTATGTGCCAAGCATATAGGATCACAAGAATTGATGAAGAATAAAAATTTATCCTGCCTTTTATGTAGCATATTTAATGCTATGTGTCGTATAAATAATACAACAAAGAATATGAGTGGTGTGTCGGGCCAGCTACAGTTGTCTTCATTTAATGTGCTGAGGTCTCTCAGAGGTCAACGTGTACACTGTTGTTAATGCATGTGTTTATTTTGCTAAACTGAAGATATGCATATTACCACGGCAACCAGTGAGATAAATATTAATCAGAAAGTTCTTTGATGTAGTGCAGGTCATGGACTTTACATAAAATAGTTGAGAAAACTTTGCTTCTTAAAGGGATGAAACACTATCTGGGCTGTGACTGATGCCAGTTAAAAAGCAAAAGCAATTGAGAAAAGGGCTTTTGTACATACTGGGAGATGTCGTACTGTGGTAACAGAATTGTTGGCGTGCTGGGAGGTGTTCTCTCTGTCTCTTACTATCTAAACCATGCCACCAGAATGCTAATTTTAAAGGCATGTTCTGAATGTGGGAGAGATTATGATTGGGCTATTCGACTAGTAGTTTGCTGGTAACTATGCAAGCCTGCTTGATTACTGAGGAGCAATCATGACAGTTGTAATTGACTCTTACAACTCAAGACAGCACTAGTTAAGTTGAATTCAGGAACTTTCTAAACGAGGGAGAGAGAAAAACAGAGTGGGAAGCACGGGAGCAAATGAGTCAAAATAAAATCTAACAAAGACCACAGTAATGAACTAATTTCCTTCCTGAGCTGAAAGCCTCTTCCCTGGAGATTACTGAATTCTATCATTACTTTACTTTTCCGGTTACTAGAAAAGCCATCTGTGTCCTCTAACAGGGTAACTTTGTGTCTGAACTCTTTGTAATGATTGTTTTCCCTCACTGACATGGCTCTAAGGTTTTTATAGTTTTCGGAGACAGTGAGTCATCATATAACCCAGGCCTGGAATGCATTGTTCTGCGGTGCTAATCTCCGGCTCTTAGGCTTCTGCCTCAGATTCTTGTGCACTAGGAGTCTTACAGGGATTTTATTTTGCCTATGCACTGTTTGAAAATTGAACATGTATTTTAAGTGAAGTTGGCTGCCTAGAGCAGCTGTATTTATGGGCGTTTGGGTCCAGGTGTCACCCCAGCCCCTGACACCTATATATCCCAGGAGTCTGGGATGTTTGTTTGGAAGTGTCATCCCAGGCCCCTAGCACTCCTATATCCAAAGAGTCTGGAATCTTTGGTCCAGGCATCACCCCAGTCCCCTGCCATCCATATATCCAAGGAATCTGGAATGTTTTGTTGAAAGTTCTTTTCCAAGCCCCTCCCCTGAGAGTTGTCACAGCCCAGACTCCACCTCCGAGAAAGCCTGCCTAATGGTGACCCCTCCCCAGACAGGGTCAAGACCACTACCACAGGCTATTTAAACTGCCCCCCCCAGAGAACGAACACGTGGTCTTACCGGTTCTCCTTTCCCTTCTCCGTGTTTTTCCGAAGGGCCACCTGGGAGCACTGGCATCCATTAAACCTGGGCTTTTTCTAATTCGGTTTGATTTGATCTGATTTGGATTATTGTGTTGGTGGAGAGGTTTATTGAGTCATAAAAAACTTTACAATGAGCTCTTTGTTGAAGTCTAACTAGCCATCTTGCTCCGGAGGTACCCTGTCTCTGCAGTCATTCAGACTTTGCGCTTATGTGGGCGCTGGGAATTGAACTCAGGCACTCATGCTTGCATGGCAAGGGCTTTATCCACTCAGCCTCCTTCCTGTCCCCTAAAATTAAAATGAATTTTGTCCAATATATAAACTAAATGATTACCACCCAAATTGAATTATGAATGTTTCACCCACCTAAAAACAATCCTCTCCTACTTACATAGATCTAATCTACATGGGAAGTAGAAAAAGACAAGATCTCCTGAGTAAATTGGGAGCATGGGAACCTTGGGGGGGGGCTGAAGGGTGCAGAGGAGAGGCAGGGAGGGGAGCAGAGAAAAATGTAGAGCTCAATAAAAATTAATTAAAAAATATCCTCTCCTGATTGTTTAAGTCAGACAGTTCATCATCCTTGCCTAGGCAATGTTCTATTGCTATGAATTAACATGACCTATTCTTCAAATTAATAGAAATTATTTTTCAATATCATGCTACATTTAGTAATATTTGCATGTAGAAACAGCATATTTTGTAAGTGAATGTCATTATATTATATGAATTCATCGATTCACAAAGCCATCGTGGTCTGGGATGCACTTTATATGAATTTTATTTATCTTGTTTGGCTAAATTGTGACTCACAGCCCAGAGTGTGGTCTGTCTTGGTGAATGTCCATGTGTGTTTGAGAACAAAGTACTTTCCCCTGTTGTCAGATGGACTATTCTGCACTGTTAAGTAAGCCAAGAGGTTTGACTTACTGTGCAAATCATCTAAATCATACTATTTTCCACTAGTTTAATCTATCAATTACTGAAAAAGAAGTGTGAAAGTCTCCAACTAAAAGAGTGAAATGGTCTATTATTTTTGCCTTCCTTACATTTTTCCTCATACAGTTTGGCAACCTTTGTCAAACACATCCATACAAGCGTGTTGCCCCACAGCCTGTGCTTGTATGGCAAACCTGCCTGCAGCATTGCTCCACACTACAGGCCATGGCTTCCTCCTTCCAGTGAAAGGTTTGAGGTGGATAGAGGTTGTTTCATCTCTTTTAGGAAAATATACTTCTATTCCTATCTCTAAAGTTCTGTAAGTGATCCAATATCAAAGTCAAACAAGTTGTGCTTTCAGTCTGTCTCATCACACCTGTCTTGTCTTGTAAGTCAGAACAAGGATGTACAAAAGACAAAAACAGAACAGCACACAGAACAATACAAAGTCTTCCTGGCACCTGGAGGCAAAGCTGAACCAAAGATGACAGCCTCAAGCTATTTTGTGTTGTGACCCACCCATCTACAAACTGAAACTGAGACTCTGGGAGCATCCGGGTGTCTATCTACAAAAACCAGAGATCCACTCTAATAACAAAGGGTCCTGGGATCCAAACACGGATGGGCCCTGGGGATATCTCCCCAGGTACTCCACTTGTAATCTTTCTGTGCTTCTGCATAGACAACCTACAGGTTCTCACAGATTCTGGGCTCACTTACAGAAGGCTATCCAAACATAAAACGAAATGTACACACAGAAAACGTATCGGCTGCCTGAAGGCTCCACAGACCAGTGGTCCTGGTGAGCTTGGGGGGATTCTGGCGAGCCCCCAAATGTTATGTCCAGATCATGGAGTCCCCTCAAAACCAACTAGGAGACCAAGTCCTGCATGTAAAAGCAAAGAGCCTTTATTCTTACACAAGTTTGCAAACTTGGACTCTCCATTTGTCTAAAGTATTGGAATGGTCGGAGAGCCCTGAACTCAGTTGGGGTTGGGTTTTTATAGTAGCAAATGTAGAGGTGAGGGATTTTCAAGGTTCACAAACCCTGATTGGCTGACATTTGTCTAGAGATGTCCTTGTAAAAAGCGGTGGATGTGTGTTAGCAGGTAATCCTATCTACAATGGTTGAAATGTAAGAAGTTTCCTTTGGATGGTCTGTCCCTGAGTGGTGCCAGCTTATGGTTTTTCCTGGAACCTGGTGCTGCCTGCTATGGCAGCTGTGTGGCCTGGGCCCCAGAGTACTTGAGTAAAATATCTCTAGCAAACACCTACATTACTTTGTGGGGGTTGTTTAGGCTTGCATTTACTTAAATGAATATCTAAGTTTGAAGGTTTTTAATAAGTTTTGTGGAAAATTAATTATGACAAATTTATATATTGCACAATTTTCCAAATCTTTTAGTAGTTGTGCCATGTCTCTCCCACTAATAGAGGATGAGATTTCTGGGTCTTGGGGCACTTAGCCATCTTAATTTTAGGGATCCAATTAATTATTTCTTCCTATCCACAGTTTTTATATCATATTAGAAATCAGAAATATATCATCCAGAATAACAAGAATTGTATAGGTCATGAGGATAATCAGACAGAAACGGTTACTTCAACAAAGAACAAAACTTGAAAAATTTCTAATTACAGATGAAGATTCATGATACGTTATAGAAATTAGGACCAGAAATCAAACTGGAATCAGTGTCTATGTGGATACCAGTGGGGAGGAATGAACACAGTACTAGGTCATTCTGCATTGTGGATCTCTGCTGGGAGCAATGTGACAGATGACCAGCCCAAAAGCTGCATTAGGCAATACTCTCATCTGAAGAGGGCAATGTAGGTAAATGCCACTGCAGACTTAGACAATGAGTTAGATGACACTGCTGGACTAATGAAAGGCTTTAATAAAATGAACAAGTATTGCACATTTATCATCATATTATTATCCACAAAAATAGCAATTACTTCATTCCCACATAACAGGAATTATCAGTAAGTGAGTGAAATAAGGGGTTGTCGCTATTATTAATTCCAGGAATATATTAAAGAGTAGTGGTAAGAGGACACATCCCTGCAACAGTCCTACTTAACTCCTACCTTAACTGACAGTTCTGTACAGACTTTGACTGATGCAAAGGTGTCTTTATAGGCATTATCTAGTATAATGATTTTCTCTGGGTGCCTGAGACAATGGGTAGAACCTCATTGTTTCCCAAAGTCCTTTCCTCCAAATGCTATTGAATGCCTTCCTGAAGTTGATGTGACAGGCATATAAGTCTTTTCCAAATTCTTTGTGTTTTCCTGCCAGTTACCTCAAAATGAAGATCTGATCAATTTTATTCCTATTAACTCAGAATCCACACCAGGCCTCTGCCACAATTTCCTCTGTTCTGTAATTGATCTTTTGCAGGATAATGGAGGAGAAGATCTTGCTGCTATGGCACAACAAACTAACGCCCCTGTAACCTGAGCAGTCCAGCTTCTCCTTCTTGTGTGTGGGAATTGTGACTGAGTGCTTCCATTCTGTGAAAATTATCTCAGGTTTCCATATCTCTCTGAAGAGCCTGAGAAGTGCCTAGGACCCTGAGCCTATTGTATAGCAACAGCCCTGGAGGATGAGGAGAGAGGTGTAAAGACAGGTGCACAAATCAATAACTTGTGTTTCGCTAATGCTACAGCTCTACTTGCTGAATGTCCAAATGAGCTGCAGGCCATGGTAAGTAGAGTGGTGGAAGTAAGTGAAAACCTTAGTATGAAAGTAAAGATTGACAAGAGCACACATGGGAAGGGCACACAGGGATTTTAATATTGTAATAAAGAATCAGAACCTTAAGCAAACAGTCAACTTTGTTTATCTGTGAGGAAACCTTAATTCAAAGGAGGGAACCATTTCAGATGTCAAGAGGTGGATAGGTATAACAAGGGCTGCATTCCAGCCACTAGGAAAGGTTCAGTCAGCAAGAGACATAACGACAATAACAAAATTCAAGTATAAGAGACACTGTCTTGAGCTGCCTCCTTTATATCTCTGAAACCTGGACAATGAAACTCTCCTCAGAACAGCGGCTGAATATGTTTGAGATGGCATGTCTCAAGAAGATTGTAGGAGTCACACAAAGAGATATATGGTGCAACAATGACATTAAGAAACATTTCCATCTAAGAAGGAAGTAAACTACAGGATACAGCATCAGCACTTGAGATACTTCGGCCATGTTATGAGAATGAATGACGGCAGATACTTGAAGATAGCACTGCTTGGAGGAGTGCACGGGATAAGGCGAAGAGGAAGGACCCAAGACCACTGGATAGACAGCATAAATGAAGACCATGGAACCTTGAGTATGACAATAACACAAACATCTAGGACTGTCCAGGATAGGAACAACTGGAGAACTGCCATAAATGGGCTGCCATGCCTGCCTAAGCATTGCTGGGGCATAAATGAAATGATGATGTTATTTAAGCTGTAGTAGTATTACTCTTATGAACTTGGGTGCTCTTAGATTTGGTGCGTAGATATTTAGAATTGCAATATCTTCTTTGAGGATTTTCCCTTTCTTTAGCATTTAGTATCCTTTCTTATATCTTCTGATTAGTTTTGGTTTGAAGTCTATTTTGTCAGATAGTAAAGTAGCCATACTATTCCAGCTTCTTTTTGGGTCCATTTGCTTAGAATATCTGCACATTCTTGTACCATGTCATAATGTCTATCCTTAATATTAGCGTGTGTTTCTTGGATGTAAAAGAAGAATGGATCATGTTTTCACATCCCTTCCACTAGTCTTTGTCTTCTTTTGGGAAATTGAGACCATTGATGTTGAGAGTTATCAATGAGCAGTGTTTGTCGATTCCAGGTTTTAGCTGTGGTGGTGTGGATTTTTTCACCTTCTTTTGATTTTTTGGTCTGAAATAATTTATTTCATGTTTTTTTCTTGGGTATGGTTAACCTTTTCAGTTTGACTTTTTCCTTCTAGTGCCTTCTCTCAAGCTGAATTTGTAAAGATACATTGTCTAAATTTCATTTTTATCATGAAAGGTTGTTCTTTCTACATCTATCATCGTGATCCAAAGTTTTTCTGGGTATAGTGGTCTGGGCTGGTATCTGTGGTCTCTTAAACTTTGTAAAGAATCTATCCAGGTATTTCTGGCTTTTAAAGTCTTTGTTGAATAGCTCTTATTAAATAGTGTTATTATAATAGATCAGGCTTTCTAAGTTATTTTTGCTTTCATCGTTTTAATTCTTTTTTGTACAATTAGTGTTTTAATTATTATATTACCTAGGGAATTTATTTCCTGATTGAATTTATTTTGAGTTCTGTATGCTTCTTGTACCTTGATAGGTATCTTCCTCTTTAGATCAAGAGATTTTTTTCTATGACTTTGTTAAAATATTTTCAATATTCTTAACCCAGGTTTCTTCAACTTCCTCTATTCCTATTATTTGCAGATTTGGTCTTTTCAAACTTTCCAGATTTCCTGGATCTTTTGTGTCTGAATGTTTTTTAGATTTATAAATTTCTTTGATTTATGTATCTGTTTCTTCTATCTTTTCTTCAATGCCTTAGGTTCTATCTTTTCATTTCTTGCATTCTGTTGGTGAGGCTTTTCTCCAAAGTTCTTATTCAAGTTCCTAATTTTTTTCATTTCCAATCATACCTCATTTTTGGGGGGTTCTTTAGTGATTTTATTTCTACATTCACATTTTAAACAATTGTTTTCCATTTTATTCTACTCATATTTTTGTAGATTTCATTAATGTAATTATTTATATCCTCTTTAGGTCCTTGAATATATTAATAATACCCATTATAAGGTCCTTGTCTTGTACTTCAGTTATATCGTATTTCTCAGGGCTTACTATAGTAGGATTGTTGTGCCCTAGTGGAGACAAATTGCCCTGGTTATCATTGATTCTGTTTTTATGCTTTATATATCTTGGCATTTGGGTTGGGGATGATTGTGATTTTAGACACTGATATATAGCCTTGTCTTTGTTGGGTTGTTACAATATCCCATTCTTTGGTTTCTATTGTCCTTACCTATTCTTAGAAGAATGTGATGCTATGGGCTGCCTGATATGGGATCTTCTGAGATCCTGCCCAGTATCTCCTGGGGGTCCTGGGTAGACAGTATTTTGAAGTATTTGGGACTGACACTAAGGAATGTGGATGGTCAAGAAGGGGGTAAAGTAAGAGGGTACACAGGAAGTAGTCAGTCTGGGTATACCATCAGAATTAATGTAGACCCCTAGGAAGGGGAAAAAGAAGAAGAAGGGGCCACAGCAGGTAGTCTGCTAAAAAGCTAGGGACAAGACTGGGGGATTGGCATTGGAGGGCAGCAGGGAAAGTGTAGATCTCCCATAGCCTATCTGATTCCCTGACCATTGTGGCTAGTGAGTTTCCAGGGAGTGCTTCTGGGTTTGTGTGCTGAGACAAAGGGATTGTGGTATAGGATGTCTTCTTGACCCCTTGGAATAGGGCAGAAAGAGCCACATCAGGTGGTCTACTATAAAGCTGGACAATTGGAATTGGACAGGAAGGAAGTGAAGATCACCTACCTGCTTTCCTGGCAGGTATAGTCGGCATGCATCTGGGGAATGCCTCTATGAGTTAGCAGCAGAGACAAAGAACAAAGGCTATGGATTTTTTAATGGCTTTTTCCTATTGATATTTCTACTGGGGAAAAAATAAAACACCACTTTCTGCTCACAATTCAGAATAAGTATTTTTAACAAATTTTATATTAAGCTATGAATTAATATAATAATAAAAATAGAGGATAGGCTAACATCTAATAGATAGCCATGATATCTACTAATTACAGATTCATTTATTTCTTTAGAATATTTGTCATATCTTTATTATGTGATAAACACTAGTCTATGTACAAATCAGGGATTAAAATGAATCATCTAATTCTAATCTAGAGGTAAATATATAAAGAAAATAAATGTCTACAGTAAATAATGCTTTATTTAAATTATAGAGATAAAAACTCAGGGAGGAGGCAGCATTGAGAAAGTAGGCCTGTAGTAAAAAGCCTGAAGGACAGCTCAAAAAAGCAAAGCTTGGGGACAGCTCAAGATTATTCCAGGCAACACCAATGAAGATGGGCTGCTTGAAATCCTGATGCATTTAAGGTGACAAATCTGTTTGTCCAAAATAATAAATCATAAAAGGGTTGAAAATTTTAGTAAAAATGCCAAAGCATATAATTCATGTACAGTGCATGCTGTAATTGATGCAGAGAAAACATTAACAAGGCAAAAAAGGTCTAAATTGAGATAAAGGATGATTTGAAACATATTTATATGTATGTGTACATATGTGTTCTATGTGCGGGTGTACATGTGCGTGGGTGAGTGATGAATGTGAAGGACAGAGAACAATTTCAGGTCTCAGGCGTCATTCTTCAGGGGACATCCATCCTCCCCATCTCCACCCACTTCTTTTGAGACAGAGTTGGTTTCTCACTGGCCTGGAACTTGCCAAGTAGACTGGGCTGGCAGGCTAGGAAGCCTGCTGTCTTTGCATTTCCAGGTCAGGGATTGGAAAGCCAGCTGCCCTGCCCAGCTGTTTTATGTAACTCTTAAACACCTGAGCGATCCCTTCAGCTCTGATCATTTTTGTTTAACTTTCACCTTTCTGTAATTTCAATATTCTTCACCAGCCATTAGTTCTTTATACACTAAAACTTATATTTTAGAATTAATTTAACAGGCATACGTTGAGCAGCTGGAAGAATTGAATTATCATAAGATATAAAATTAAAGTATGCATTTGATATTAAACAGCAATTTTCCATGTGTAATCATGTTAATATCTCAGTATTACTTTTTAAAAAAAATCAACTAGATAATCAGAGTTGTCTCATCCGTACTATTTTCATGCTCTTCCTTGAGTCGCACAGTCAAGTAACTTTATGTACTGTGGTGAAAACCTCAGTCTAATGCATATTACAATTTCACAGCAACTCCACACTCAAGGTTGTCTTCACATCCCTTATTAGTTGAGTGAACTATTGAAAAGGGCATAGTTTAACACTTAGCAGATGGGAATCTTCAGTCCCTGAAATGGGATTAGGGTCTCTTCTCTGCCAGAGAGGTGACAGATGGGTATCAGTCACACACCTCTAGGGCAGAGGATGCACACACAGCAATCACACAGGGACAAGTGTGTCAAAAGACAACTCTCCACTTCTCCCAACTGAGTCAGTGACAGTGAGATTTGGAACTGCCTTGACAGGAAAGGTTCTCAAATTTGCTCTTGACCTTTTCCCTCGGTGTGACTCCCAGTTCTTGGGAGAAACAGTGAACTGTGGGTGGCCAGATGGCACTCTGGCACTCTCATTTGCCTGGTATGTATCTACATGGGTTAACAGGGTTGTTAGTTCTTAAATTGTGTTTCTTCTCTTCATACTCTCTTTCAGGCACACTGGTAGAATACATTCAGTAAAAAAAATAAAAAAGGGTCTATGTATTGGACACCTTCCTGAAGCCAGATGGGATACACCAATGTGTATGTGGGCACAAATGGCTAAAGGAGACCTGCAAATCACATCTATCCCTTGTGTCTGACATGACCGAGCCTCTTTATATTATCAGTTTTTGAAATGTGGGAAGAACATCCATTTACTTCTATTACCCAATAACTAGTAGTTTTGTTTACTGCTTTCTTTCTCTCTTCCCTTGGACAAGTGAATAGTTGGCATTCAACTCCTAATGCCAAGTCTCTGTGCTTCTACATTACCACCCACACTGTCATAGTCAAGTTTCCTCTTTCTCTTACTTACATTAACCCAAAGTGCTCTTAAGTGGTCCTCTGACAGGTCTTTCAGTCTCCCATTGACAGTATATGAGCC
Organism: Ondatra zibethicus; assembly: GCA_004026605.1. NCBI lineage: Eukaryota > Metazoa > Chordata > Mammalia > Rodentia > Cricetidae > Ondatra > Ondatra zibethicus. The sequence continues at coordinate 1,711 of PVIU01014561.1, read as the reverse complement.
AAAGTGATCTTTCTAAATTAAAAATTTATATAATACTCATAAGGCCCCCATGGTTTTTAGGGTGAAATCTAGAATTCTTACACAGCCCAAAAAAATCTTCATGTTCCACATCATCTTCCATACCTTAGGGGCAATACATACATCATGCTGATTCCTGTTCAGTCTTTGCACTGTGATTATAGTAATTCCTTAGGACTGAACCTCTGCATTAGTTCTAAGCCAAGAAACCCCCTTTTGCCACCATAGACCAGGTTGGATGTTTTTCCTGTATGTTCCTAATCACATAATTCTGTGTATCATTATGATACTGATCCTACCATATTCTAGCTGCCTATTTTAATTCTATTTTCTAGTCTGCATTACTCTTCACAAGAGTAATTCACAAGAGCTTATTCACAAGAATGAGCAGACAGCTTAATACAAAATCTATTTCTGAGCTTCATTTTGAGCTTAATGAAGCAAAACTGGCTGAATGCAATGGAAAGTTCCTCTTAACAAACAACATAAATTATCCTAAAGTCTGCTTGAATTAAAAATGATTGGCTAATGGTGGCTGGCTTCTAATAAAGAATGGAAACTTATTTATCGACAAGTAAGTGATATACTTTATTAGTAATAGTTTTTATGAGATTCCCATCCTCTATAGTTGACTTGCATTCTCCAGAACTATATAGGAAACAGAAGCATGGAGATATATGTGTGAATGGAGGTTGAGCCAGTATTCAATACTGGTTGCCAGTATTCAAACAAGGATTAAGGTGGCTTGGTATTTCAATATATTAGGTGGAGGCTTGAGATGCTCCTGAAAGGAGCCCACATTGCGGCGTCTGAGGGGGAAAGTGTGGCATTATGGCTTCTGTGTAGTCCTACGAAAGTCTGGTACACGCCGTGGCCGGAACCGTGGGAAGTGTGACTGCTATGACAGTGTTCTTTCCCTTGGATACTGCTAGACTTCGATTTCAGGTTGATGAGAAAAGAAAGTCAAAAACTACACATGCAGTGCTCCTGGAGATTATTAAAGGAGGCCTCCTGACACCATACCGAGGGTGGTTTCCAGTTATTTCCAGTCTCTGCTGCTCCAATTTTGTATATTTCTACACTTTTAACAGCCTCAAAGCAGTATGGGTCAAAGGTCAACGTTCTTCTACAGGAAAAGATCTGGTGGTTGGATTTGTTGCAGGAGTGGTGAATGTGCTGCTAATGACTCCACTCTGGGTGGTGAACACCAGACTAAAGTTGCAAGGGGCAAAATTTCGGAATGAAGACATTATACTAACTAACTACAAAGGCATTATCGAGCATTCCACCAGATTATCCAAGATGAAGGAGTCTTGGCTCTGTGGAATGGCACCTTCCCGTCCTTGCTGTTGGTCTTCAACCCTGCCATCCAGGTCATGTTTTACGAAGGCTTAAAATGGCAGCTGTTAAAGAAGCGGATGAAGCTCTCTTCTCTGGATGTCTTTCTTCATCATTGGTGCAATAGCCAAGGCGGTTGCCACCACAGTCACTTATCCCATGCAGATGGTACAGTCGATTCTGAGGTTTGGACGTCATAGACTAAACCCAGAAAACAGAACCCTGGGGAGTCTTCGGAATGTTCTCTATCTTCTTCACCAACGAGTCAAGCGCTTTGGAATAATGGGACTCCACAAAGGCCTTGAAGCCAAGCTGCTCCAGACCGTGCTCTCGGCTGCCCTCATGTTCCTGGTGT